>CAUYON010090031.1:0-19499 GCA_963573935.1 Arctocebus calabarensis | reverse complement strand
ACCAGAAGCCTGACCTCTGCTGAAACTGAGGGAGGAGGACTTGAGCAGTGCCCACCCTCCCTATCTGCAGGACCAGGCAGCCTTCCAGGTAAGACACTGGGGCCCCACTGAGCCCCTGCCAGCCCCCAGGCCAGGGATGCCGCCGGGACCCCTGAGTGGCTCTGATCTGTGCCCCACTGGGCCTCAGCCCGCCACCCAGGAACTCTGCCAGGACTCCCCCATGCCCTGATTTGCATCCCACCAGGTCTTAGCCCTCGGGCAGCAGCGGCCAGGAAACTCCTGCGTGGTTCTGATCTGTGCTCCGCCCAGCCTCAGTCTGCAGCCCACTCTGATCCATGCCCCAGGCCAGCAGCCCACAGCAGCCAGGAACTCCACTCCACTGGGACCCCCACATGGCTCCAATTGGCACCCTGCTGGGCCTTGACCTAAAACAGAGAGGTAGATGTTTGGAACAGAATAGAGAACCAAGAGATGAACCCAGCTACTTAGCATTACTTGATCTTTGACAAGCCAATTAAAAACATTCAGTGGGGAAAAGACTCCCTATTTAACAAATGGTGCTGGGTGAACTGGCTGGCGACCTGTAGAAGATGGAAACTGGACCCACACCTCTCACTATTAACTAAGGTAGACTCTCACTAGATTAAAGATTTGAACTTAAGACATAAAACTATCAAAATATTACAAGAAAGTACAGGGGAAACTCTTGCAGGAATTGGCTTGGGTGAATATTTTATGAGGAGGACTCCCCAGGCAATTGAAGCAGTATCAAAAATACGCTACTGGGACCTGATCAAACTAAAAACCTTCTGTACAGCCAAAAACATAGTAAGTACAGCAAGTAGATAGCCCTCAGAATGGGATAAAATATTTGCAAGTTATGCCTCGGACAAAGGTTTAGTAACCAGAATTCATAGAGAACTCAAACGTATTAGCAAGAAAAGAACAAGTGATCCCCTCTCAGGGTGGGTAAAGGACTTGAAGAGAAACTTCTCCAAAGAAGACAGGCACATGGCCTACAGACACATGAAAAAATACTCACCATCCTTAATCATCAGAGAAATGCAAATCAAAACTACTTTGAGATATCACCTAACTCCAGTAAGATTAGCCCACATGACAAAATCCCAAAACCAGAGATGCTGTAGATATGGAACACTTCTATGCTGCTGGTGGGAATGCACACTAATACGTTCCTTTGGAAAGATGTTTGGAGAGTACTTAGAGATCTAAAAATAGACCTTCCATTCGACCCTATAATTCCTTTACTAGGTATATACCCAGAAGACCAAAAATCACATTATAACAAAGACATCTGTACCAGAATGTTCATTGCAGCCCAATTCATAATTGCTAAGTCATGGAAGAAGCCCAAGTGCCCATCGACCCGTGAATGGATTAATAAATTGTGATACGTGTCTGCCATGGAGTACTATGCAGCCTTAAAGAAAGGTGGAGACGGGTGGCACTGTTGCTTAGTGAGTAGGGTGCCAGCCCCATATACTGAAGGTGGCAGGTTCAAACCCAGCCTCAGCTGAACTGCAAAACAAAAAGAATAGCAGGGCGTCATGGCGGGCACCTGTAGTCCCAGCTACTTGGGAGGCTGAGGCAAGAGAATTGCCTAAGCCCAGGAGTTGGAGGTTGCTGTGAGTTGTGTGATGGCATGGCACTCTACCAAGGGTGATACAGTGAGACTTAGTTTCTAAAAAAAAAAAAAAAAGAAAGGAAGAAAGATGGAGACTTTACCTCTTTCATGTCTACATGGATGGAGCTGGAACATATCCTTCTTAGCAAAGTATCTCAAGAATGGAAGAAAAAGTATCCAATGTGCTTAGCCCTACTATGAAGCTAATTTAAAGGTTTCATATGAAGGCTACAACCCAACTATAGCACAAGAATATGGGAAGGGAAGGGAGGGAGGAGGTTGGGGTGGAGGGAATGTAATTGGTGGGGCCACACCTATGGTGCATCTTAGAAGGGTACAGAAGAAACTTACTAAATGCTGAATACAAATGTCTTCATACAATAACTAAGAACATGCCATGAAGGGTATGTTAAACAGTTTGATGAAAGCATTTCAGATTGTATATGAAACCAGCACATTGTACCCCTTGATTGCACTAATGTAGGTAGCTATGATTTAGTAAAAAACAAACAAACAAACAAACAAAAACCCATAGCTGTTTAACACAGTTTTTAATGGATAGGAAGAATTTGATCAGTGTTAGCTAACACTATATGATACGGTATATTTATTTAACCATACGTAAATGTTGACAGATATGTATTTATTCATTTATGATGTAGCATACATTCACAAAACACCTGTTGTAAGCATTTTGGGAGAATTAATGAATATAACAGATACCTTGATGAAACTTACATTTTAATGGAGAGAGAAAACTAATAAACAATCACATAAGAATATAATGTATCAGACAAAGATAGTACTATGGCAAAAATAAAGCAGGGAAGAACATCAGCAGCATGGAGAAGTACTTGTATTTTAAGTGACAGAAAGACTCAGTGATGAGGTGACATTTGAGCAGACATGCCAGGTAGAAAATACTATTCCATATGTGAGCAGAAATATATTCATTCAATTCAGTATTATGTTCTCCAGAATTTTAGTACTGTTTGTAACTCAAATAGGTAATTCATTCCGCCTTAAAGCCAATGAAGAAAAATTACCTTAATTTGAAAAGATTAACTTTTAATCTTTAATCTTAATTAGTTTTATAGGACGCAGTTTATACTGTATAAATAAAAATTCCGTATTGACTTATTCTAGAGAGTGTTTTGTTTGTTTGTTTGTCTTTGAGCCTGGTTGATAATTTTTTGGTTGAAAGACAAGTAGTAGTGAGCTAACCAGCTCTTTACTGTGAGACCTGAGCTGTATTTAATGCTTGCATTGTGTCGGTTCCTTTGGCTTCAGATTCCTCTAGTGTCCTAGTCTTTGTGTTCCTGCTATTTTGAGCTTCCCTAAGAATTCCTCCTTAGCTAGAATTTGCACTTTGCAGCTCTTTTATATGTAATCTAAAGTTACTACCTTGGAGTCCTGTGTTGCAATGGTAAGGTGTGGGGAAGGGGAAGTAATCTACAAACTTTTGATTAAGTCAGGGATGCAGGCTGGCTTTTTTGGTCAGCCTGCATCCCTGGGTTTTGACCTTCATGTTGTTTCTTAGCTGTCTTCCTCTCCCATTGGTAAGACGGAGACTAAAAGTGCTAGAGTGTGGTCAAATCTCTTCCTCTTAGCTGGGAAAAAGCTTTTGGTAAAGTCTTTTACCCTGGAAAATTTGTCTTTGTTATGAAGAATACTCTAGTATTTCAAATCGCTACATTTTCCCTCCCTGTCCCAGCCAAGGTAAGAATTTTTGTTTTTGTTTTTTGCTTTTCATTGTGAAAACCTGGTAGGGTTCATGGAAATAAAACTCATGGAAAATAGGGGAAGATTTTATTATTTAAGTGATCATTTATTAAAGTATAGACTACATACCTCAGTACATTTTCACAAAGAACATAAAACCCATACAACCAGCAGCCTGATCAAGAACTAGAACGTTGGCAACATCCTAGGACATCACTAATGACCACTCTGGCCACTGCCCTTCCCAAGGTAATTATTCTAATTTCTACTAGCATGTATTATTTTTTGCCTGGTTTTGAGCTTTATATAAATAAAATTAAGTAGTAGAAATTCTTTTTTATCTGGCTTCTTTCTTTTTTTTTTTTCTTTAAGTTTTGATGTTTTATTCCTGGGTAGCCAAATATTTTTCATGCTGAGTGGGAAAAACATACCCCAGAGAAGGCTAGAAAGTCAACTGTAGAAAGATAAAATGAGAAAAAAAGGAAAAGCATCTCCTCTCTCTTCCCTCCTGGCTCTGTCTCTCTGTCATGTTCTGTCATCCTCCACCTTACTATCTCTCTCTCTGGTCCTGTCTTGGGTTCTCTACGTCTCTGGCTCCTTGTTCCTTCTGAGGAACCCCCTTAATGATGCCTTCTGTCACCTGTGACATCACAGCCATGAGCCTCCCACCAGCAAATTACACTCAAGCCCCCTCACTACCACTGATATTAGAAGTGGCAATAACGGCCTTCATGTGGATAACAACCAGGCATACTAGTCCAGGTCCCTTTACCCTGCTGAGTTAACCCCATATCTGGAGGACCCAAGGACAAGAGAGAATGCAGTGCTGTACCCTGGAGCCACGTGGGTAGTGGGTGGGCTGCAGGGTCTTATGCTCCCTATCTGGCCTCTTTTAATCAACATAAGGTTCATGAGAATAAGCTGAGTTATTGTGTATAGAATTAGCTCATTCCTCCTCATTGCTGCATGGCATTTCATTGTGTAAATACAATAGAACCTCTGTAAGTTGATGACACAAGGGCCTATAACAAACTGATCAACAAAGGGAGGTGGTCAACATAAGGAACTAGGCCTATTGCATTGATACATACAGGTGATGCATGTCCAGTCTATGAAACTGAGGTCAGCTTAAGGAGGTAGTCAGTGTAGGGAGGTGGTTAATTATAGAGGTTCTGTATTATATAAATTGTCTGTTCTATTGTAATTAACATTTGGATTGTTTCTCATTTTTCTCCATTAAGAATAGTGTTGCTCTGTATTAGAGTACAGGTCTTTTCATTAGCATGTGCAGTCATTTCTACTAAATGAACATTTGAGCATATACTTATGAGTAGAATATACATGTTTGCTGTTAGTAGGTAGAAAGCCGAACATATTTGCAAAATGGCTGTAACACCAGTTTCCCAAACAGTAATGTCTAAGTTTCATGCACTCCACATGCTCATCAACATTTGGTATAGTCTTTTTCTTTTTAAAAAATTTTATTATTTAATTTTTTTTATTTCAGATAGATCTGACAGTGATACAGGATTCCCCCCTTAGGTGTGGACAGGGATTCCCCCATTCTGTAGGGCCAGGTGAGCTCAGAAATCAGACCCCCAGGCACAAACAGGCTGTCTTTTTCTAAGCCACACCCTCTGGACTCTAGCAAGACATTCATTCATTTGTAAATACACTCATTAACTTTGAAAAGATATTTCTCACCCACCAAGTCCTGGCCAAAATGTGGTATATACCCATAGACAAAGGGCCCCTGAGAGAGTCTTTCAACTTAGGTCTTCCTCTTTGCCAGGAGCTCTGGTTCTTTTTTAACTCCTTCTGTATTCCCTTCTGTCTAATAAAAATCCCATCTTACCACTGATCTGTGGTCCATGGGTTTATTCTTCAAATCCCTGAGACTAAGGACCTACTGAGGAAGAAATTCTGGTAACAAGGCTAAAAACAATTAATTTATAATGTGTGTGTTTGTTAGATAAGGTCCCTGTTGTAGTTGTGTTCAGCACCCAGTAGGGGTGGCTATATACCCTTACATTGTGCCCATTAAGTGAGAGGATACCAATCCCCCACTCTTCTCCCCATTCCTCCCTTCACCCTCAACTTGAATTAAATTGAATTTTTCTCTTGTATGGGTGTGTATTAGTTCATCTACTGGCTTCATATCAGTAGAGTACATTGGATATTTGCTTTTCCATTCTTGTGATACTTACTAAAGAGAATGTTATTCGACTCTATCAGGTTAATACAAAAGATGTAAAGTCCTTATCTTTTTATGGCTGAATAGTATACCATTGTATGTATATACCATAGTCTATTAATCCATTTGGGGGTTGATGGACATCTGAGTCATTTCCACATCTTGGTAATTGTAAATCGAACGGCAATAAACAATCTAGTGCAAATGTCCTTAGGATAAAATGATTTTTTTTCTTGAGTATATGCCAAGTAATGAGATTGTGGTATCAGATGGGAGGTCTATTTTGAGTTCTTTGAAGATTCTCCATACTTTTTTCCGAAGAGTTTGTCTTAGTTTGCAGTTCCACAAGCAGTGTAAAAGTGTTGCGGTCTCTCCACATCTGCTCCAATATCTACAGGTTTGGGACTTTGTGGTGTGGGCCATCCTCACTGGGTTTGGGTGATATCTTAGGGTGGTTTTGATTTGCATTTCTCTGATGATTAGGGATAATAACCATTTTTTCATATGTTTGTTGTCCTTTCATCCAATTCCTCATGTCAATTGCCCTGTGATAGATGAGATTCTTTGCTCTTTTTTGTTGTTGATTAATTTTGAGTTCTCTGTAGATTCTAGTTATCAACTGTCACATTCATAACATGCAAATATCTTTTCTCATTCTTAATGTTGTCTATTTGTTTTAAATGTTGTGTCCTTAGCTGTGCAGAGAAACTTTTTAGCTTAATTAGGTCCCATTTGTTTATTTTTGTTGTTGTTGAGATTGCCAATGATTGTCAGTCTTTTTTAGTCTAGCCACTGTGGTGTGGAAAAAGCAGTTGATAAAATTTTAAAGCCTATCTGTCAATTATAAATATCAGTTGCTTGATAGGTCTGAACTCCAAGTTTTGTCTCTCTAAAACTTGGACATTTTCAAAAGTTCTCCAGGATTTCTGCCTCTTCCTAGTTGATCTCTCACTGTGCTCCAAAAATTAGCAAATGTACTGAAGGAAATACATATTTTCCTTCTTTCCAGTGCCTTTGAGCCTTAAGTTCTATGTGCTTCAGAAGCAGTCTGGCTTTCAAAAATGTATATTAGTTAATTTATTCATTTATTTATTTAATTCAGACTATTCTAGTTATTCTTAGTAATGGAAGAGCGTGTTTGCCTTCAGCTTTAAGAGGCAGAAGTGGACAGAGAAATTTTATTTGATGAGCTCTTATTTATTTCCTTTTAGGAAAATGTGCAAGGACTTCTCTGGAAGAACAACAATCTTTGCTATTTTGTTTATTTGCTTTGTTTTTTTAGAAAGAAAATTCTAGCCATAATAATCTCCAAAGATTATATCCTTTCCACAAGAGAATCAATCTAGAATTAAACTATTCTGAGATATGTAGATTTCCCACTCTAAATAAAGCATCATAAACTCATGCTTGTAGCTTTTGGTATTAATCCATTCTTAGAAGTGATGAGGATGGCAATTAAGAGCCAGAGTTTGCACTGAATCCTCTTGATTTGATTTATGATTTAGTAGGAAGGCAGATGGATAAATGCATTGACAACATTTTGCCACCCACAAGCATACCTCTAAATGTATCTCTGAAATTGTTGAAAAGAGCAATATATACTGTCATTTTATGAATTGTAAGTACTGTATTTGCGTTGGGAACTGATGGCAGGGGGGGAAGAAAGCATCATGAAAAGCCCTGTAAATGTGCTTTAACTGGGCTTTTTAAAAGCCAGAAACAATAGAGTTTGTTGCCTTAGGATCACAACACCCACGGAAACAGTGAGTCAGCAAAATGAAAACAAGATGACTTATCAGGAGGAAGTGATAAAGATAGAGGATTAATTTTTGTTCTTCCTGTTTTACATTTTTCCAAATAAATCCTTTGGAATTTAAACAAATAAAATCTACTCAAAGGGCAAAGAAATGTTCTATCTATATATATGTATTTTAAATCAAATGTGACATGCTGCTATTCTAATATTAAATTCCTAACTCCAACCATATTCAAGAGTTGATGAAAATTTTAAAAATGCTATATAGAATGAACGAAAAAATAAAATATCCTATTTTTAGCTTTCGGAAGACACAGAGACATCAAGAAGAATGTGAAAAAATAGACATTGCTAAACTTCCCCTAGGTTATTACCATTTGCTTATGCCTTTTGTCCTCCAATGATTTTTCCATGACTGCCTACTCTTTATCAGTCTTAAGCATAGCAATATAGAAGTTCACCCAAAGTTTCTTTGGATCTCCATTTCCATATAAAAGCTCCCATGTCATGTAAAACTTAAATAAATTTGCATGCTCTTTCTAAAAAGAATAAAAATCTATTTTTAGCTATTGGAACCTATGGGAAAAAATGGATCAGAACTGAAAAGGAGATGTGGGGGTTCTGTCCTTTTTTTATTTATCACAATGGAAAATACTGGTGATCCACAGGAAAATATATATTGTTCTCTCTTTACCCCAGCAATGTCCATGTTTTTGCTTTTCATCCCAAACTACCTCTGTTCCTACTAGAATAAATATTCCATGCTGTGCCCACATAACCAGGTCAGTAGCATCACACCTTGGGGTCAAATGGATGCCCACCCTCGTCAGGAGCTCCCTCGTCCCCTTATGAACCCAGAAATCATTATGTATTTAGCCAGGATAGGGTAGGCATCCTGTGTATTCCTAGATCTAGGGCCAGTACTATGTCCCAAGGTCATGCTTTTGAATTGGAAAATGTCCTACACTCACCATGTTGTCAGCATTTAAAGGTTCTCTGGCTCTCTGCTGGACCACTAGCCTGAGAACTGGTGTCAGAAATGGAGGAAAGAATGGAAGGATTGAGTGTTTCCTCTTCCTACCCAGGACAGAGGAAAACTCCTTCTCATTCCCTTAATATGGAGCCATGGAAGTTCAAGACTAAAACTGTTTTGGCCTCTCAAGTCTACAGTTTTTATTATTATTATTATTATAATAAACCAGTGTCATAGCATTAGATGATGTCTACAGTGAAAAATAGGGAATATTAACAGTAAGCATTTAAGAACATGAACTTGTACAACAGACATGACATCGGTGCCATCAGTAATCCCATTTTACAGAAGAGAAAATGGGAGCACAGAGATGTCAAGTAAATTGCATAAGGTCATATAAGGCAGAAGAATTGCTGGTAGCAAATAAGTACCACTACTGATAGTCAAGTTCACAGAGATTCAGTTGGATTAATCCATGCCTCTGCTATTCTGAGAGCTGCTAGTGCAGATCCCCAGCCTCGTCTGAGGGGATGTCTCCACCCTCCTGGGAAGGTCTGTCAAGAGTGCTACCTGCAGAAACTGACCAGGGCCATGAGGCCGGCAGTTCTTTAGATGTGTTTACTTCCCCGGAGTATTAGTTTGTTCTGGGTCATCTCTCTTTCCAATTTTCTCAGCTCACAGATCCAAAACTATTTTATTTCCTTTTTCTCTGTGACAAACCACTGCTTCTTTTTTTCATGACTATTTTATTTCAGAGACTCCATTGCCCTTCTCTGTGACAAAACCTTAGACAGGGCTACCCTTCCCAAAGGATTTTGAGTTTTATGATTTTCTTACTGAGTGGAATTCTGAAGATGAAACAGTGAGCTGCTAAGTATAACACGCTGCTGCTGTTGATGAAATGTGTCCTGCTATGACAGGGTCTGGATCAACACAGTTGGCGTTCCAGATGCACTAGTATCAGTCTCTCCTGTCTGTTTAGAACTAACTTCAACATCGATAAGGGAGTAAGCCAAGTATTTACATAAAGATTGGATAAACTGATTTGGAGTTTCTTCTGGGTGTAGAAGAAAAGAGGAGTGTTAATTTTTAAGTTGCCAAAGAGCTGCATGAAGTCCTTGCTGCTTCCTGTACATTGTGCACACCTGTGCTAAATGTTTTCTTGCCACACGTATCTTCCCTGCCGAAATAGTCCTTAGAACACTTACATGCTGTTTTCCTTCCACAGCATTTTTGGCGTGCCTGTGTAGTGTATGTTACATATGGTGTTGCAATACACAAACAAGAACAAAACCAAGTTTCTTCCAAGGAGCTCTTCTGATCTCTTGGGGATTAATCTGTGAGTCTATGGGTGGGAGATATCTGATAAAGAATAAGATCCCTCCCTCAACTAAATTTCATCTAACAAATGAAGACATACATACCAAAAAGCAAGTTCCCTGATTTTCAATAGTTATCAAAAAAGTTTTTAGATTTAATAGCTAAATCAAGTTTAAGATGTAGTATTACTAAATATATGACATCCAATTAAATTTGAACTTCAGTAAACAATAGATAATCTGTATTTTTACTTGCTACATCTGGCAACCCAACAAGGTCCTAATATGTGTTATTTCCTACTTAAGTTGAATTTGAAGAAGCAATGACATAGTAGAAAGGCAGTGAGATTTCAAATGTGCTGGATATTAATTAAAGTCTGACTTTATCAGTTACTTGCTAGGTTGCAGAGGGTGACTGGCTTTGAACGCCAATTTTCTCATAGAAATAATTATAATGGCAGTAGTTTAAGTGGCTTGTAAGTAATACATAAAAATAATTAGCATGTAATAAAAACTGCATATTTGTACTTACCAGTGGTAATAATCATAATAATGGTAATATAATAATAATGACTAACATTTATTCAACATCGTATGCTAAGGAGTGTACCTGTGCCATTCTGTTTCATTCTCAGAATAACTTCTTGAAGGAGATAAGTCACTTTTTAAAGATGAGCCAAGATTTGAACCCACTCTTCCCTCTATAAACTATTTAGAAATAATCTTTTGGACAGACAAGTGGTACTTGCAATAGTCAGCTATGCGGCTGCTATTGAAGAACAGTTAGATGAGAGGCAGAAGCACAGTGACGGACTCTGCTTCCACCAGTGGCCAGCAGACCTAACTTGAGAGAGTCACAGTTCTTGTTAGCTACTTCTGAAAATAGAGGTATTTGCATTGCTAAAGCAGATTTTAATAATGGTAATAATAATAGCAGATAATATGCATATTGATCATTTAGTATAGGCCAGACCTTATTCTAAGCATTTTACATTACTAACTTATTTACTCTTTATAAGATTTATAGGCTCATTGCCTGTGGCTCAACGGGCTAAGGCACCAGCCACGTACACCTGAGCTGGCGGGTTTGAATCCAGCCCGGGCCTGCCAAACAACAATGATGACTGCAAACGAAACCTGGCTGGGCTTTGTAGCAGGCATCTGTAGTTCCAGCTACTTGGGAGGCAGAGGCGGGAGACTCGCTTGAGCCCAGGAATTGGAGGTTGCTGTGAGCTGTGATGCCATAGCACTCTACCCAGGGTGACAGCTTGAGGCTCTGTCTCAAAAAAAAAAAGATTTACAGATAAGCAAACTGAGGCTCAAGGTATTTAAGTAATTTATCCAATTACTTTTATTTCAACAATGCCCCTTTTAGGAATTCTGACCCAGGCCATAATTAATCCCTGATTCCTCTGTGTTTCTACAGACTAGCTTACATCATTTGAAGAATAATTTTCATAATGCTCATTAAAATCTTTTCTACTTTTTTTTTTTGAGTTAGAGTCTTATTATGTCACCCTCAGTAGAGTGCTGTGGCATCACCACTCACAGCAACCTCCAACTCTTGGGTTTAAGCAATTCTCTTGCCTCAGCCTCCCAAGTAGCTAGGAGTACAGGCAACCGCCACACGTCCGGCTATTTTTTGTTGTTGTTGCAGTTGTCATTGTTGTTTATCAAGCCCGAGTCTGGGTCTAGGGTGTATGAGGCCGGCACCCTAACCACTGAGCTACGGGCACTGCCGTTTTTCTACTTTTCTTGAGAAAGTTCTTGTTTTATTTTTCTACATATTCTCCCAGCTCTTCACATTGGGTCTGGTGGTTCTGGTTATCAAGTGCTGTGTAACAATCCACCCAGAAACTTATCTGCTTAAAATGACAACATACTTCTTGTCTTTCTTGGGTATTGATTGGCTCAGCAGTTGGTTCTCTCTGAGTCTCTCACGTGGCCGCAGTAAGATGGCCCGCAGGTGCTGTCATTAGAACCCCCTCACTCATGTGTCTATTAGCAGGGCCGTCATGAACTTCCTCATGCCACCAGCATGAACTTCCTCATGCCACAGTAGACTCTGCATCATTGACCTTCTTATATAGAGACTGCCTTTCACTAGAGCAAGTATTTCAAGAAAGAGAAAGTAGAAGCTCCAAGTCTCTTAAAGCCTGGCTTAAAAAAATGGAAGAACATTAATTCTTCTTGATCAGTGATTCTAATTGTTCAGGGCAAAGCCCACTTGGTTTCACAAGGAGTAGAAATAGAAACCCAAATCGCAACATGAAGAGTGTTAAAGAATTTGTAGTCAACTTGTAGTCTATAATGCTAGTATTTCTCATTAATTATTGGATGTGTAGATGGGTACATTAAAACTATCTGAGCCAAACAAAGCAGATGAATGAGAAAAAATGAGGGGTGAGGGTGACAAATCAATTTATAAGGAACCTTACTCTTTAAAGTTTAAAAAACCTGGAAATATGTGCCATTGGCTAAAATATGGAGGTAAAATACATCATCTGTAGGCAAGAGGCTGGCCCTTTCTGTTCATACTGATACATTGAATAGAGCTCTAGAAGAATTTATTAATAATAGATATAATGGCCCTGAGCACTGCCTTTGGGTAAATTAGCCTATTCTTCTCTTCTGTTGTCATTCAAGTGTTTCTTCTCTACTTAACAGAGTCTACCCTTTGAAAAGTCAGAGGCTTGAAATACTTTAATTTTTCTCATTCTTTTTCAGACAATATAGTAGTTTTATATATTTTTGTTTAATTCTTTTTGTTTCCCTAAAAGCTAAAAGTGATTCTAGTCTTCAGCTTCCATTTCATTTTGAGGACATCTACATAGCGGGTAGAAAATCCCTATTGTTTTATCCTCATAGCTGCAGGAACCAGAGCGAGCTTCCTTGATGCCTGGTATCTTCATCAGCGCTTCTATCTCAGATGGTCACTTGTTCCATCCAGAGAAACTTCTTTTTTAAAAATCATACAAATTACTTAAGCCTTCTCACTGCTTCCTAGTCAGGAGCAGAGAGAAATATGGGACATGCACAGGGGCATAATGAGAGAGTAAAACCTACCAGGACTTTCAATGTTAAAATCAACAAAATATGCAAAATGCCCTGAGGCAACGTAATATCACTGTCTCACAGAAGGCAGAAAATTACTAAGAGAAATTTAAATGATGTGCCGGAGAGTGTCAACTGCATTTGGAATGGAGCTTTGGATTTTTATAGGAATTGAATACACATTTCAGTCATTAAAATGAACCGCTCTGAAATTGTTTTGGATTGAACTTTACATAGGCCGAGGAAGAAATTACAATTAAAGGCATCATGCCAAGTTTTAATTTATGAAATGAGACACAGGCTTTCTGAGAAAGGAAGTTAATTTCCTAGGCACCGCGACTGCCCCTGCACCCTATGAAATTGGAGTGGGAATGAAGCAGGTATGACCTTCACAGGACTCTAAGAAGGTGAGGTATAACCAGGAGCAAACAGATACTAACTCTTCTTTGCAGTGATCTGGTTTTTCGTGTTCCTTCTTAACTGCCCAGAAACCAAAATTGTGACCTTCCCGCTGCTTCAGCGCACCCTCACTGCCGGGGCTTTACTTAGTTACCACATTCTGTTTTTCTATTTCTGATCTCATTGTGTTTCTATTTTGGTGGTTTAACTTCCCCACAGACACAAGTAGCTGGGTTTCTAATCTAAGTCTAAATCTTTGCCCTTTTAATGGGTGATTTGGTTGTGACATCCTTGACCTTAGTTGAACCACCCAAGCAGTTAACAAGAGGGACTGAGACTCTTTCTGGGGGGGGGAGGGCATGAGAAGTTTACTCAGGAACTGGGCCTCTGGGGCTCCGGTTCAGAGATACACAAAATTTCTAAGACAAACAGGGGACAGCAGGATTTATCACCTCCTTTACCCACAGAAATAAAGGGCTTTAAACCTGCCAAGAATAATTCTCTGAAGATTACAGGTTAATACCAGCCATCCTTGCCTATGGGTACATGAACTTTTGTGTACAATTATCCTCTTCCTGTAACTAATCTTAAACTTCTTTCCATTAGCTTTGATCTTCCTTCTAATTTTCTTCAAACTCCATTTTCTATCTCTGACTATATCTAGATTCTAACGTTCAGGTTACTTTAATATCATTTTTCCATAATATAACCAAGAACAGCAATTGGAGATTTTTCTTCAGCTATGGCAAGTGAATAATTCTTTTAGTTAAAACAAAAAAAAAAAGTGTGGCTGTTTTTACAATTATGATGATAATGGCCCTGGTTCTAGAAAAAATCAGTCTTTTCTATGCCTCTCCCTATTCTCAGTCCTGCCATTTTCCTCTCATTCTTCTGAGCCCCAGTGGACTCCTCCATCACTGCCTCGCTCTGACAGGGAGAGTTTGAAAATTGTATCAAGAGTAATTTAACCACATAGGAATTTACTTGATGCAATGAGAAGCCCAGTGATAGGTAACTCAGGATTAAGACCCAATTCCTTCCACAATTCTTTCTTTTTTTTAATAAACTTTGTATTTTAGAAAGTTTTAGATTTACAGAAAAATTGCAAAAATAGTACAGAGGATGCCAATAGACCTCACTCCCAGTTTCCCATTATTGGCATCGTCGGCTGTTATTTGGCATTTCTGTTACAGCTAATGAATAATGATTTGCTACTATTAACTATATTTTATTCAGATTTTCTTATTTGTCTCCTAATGTCCTTTGGCTGTTCTGGGATCCTATCCAGGGTCCTACTTGTTACATCTCCTGAGGCTTGTGTTTGTCATGGAAATTTCTTAGTCTTTTTTCTTGCCTTATTTTTCCAGTTTTGAGGAGTGCTGATCAGGAGTTTTGCAGAACTATCCTCAATTACAGTGATGGGATTTGGGAGGAAGACTGAAGAGGTGAAGGGTCACGTGCATCCTATCACATCACGGGGACGTGCTGTCAGCCTGACTGACCACTGTTTAATGTTGACTACTGATTAAGCTAGGGTTAGCCAATTTTCTCAAGTGGGAAGTTCACATTTTCCCCCTTTCAATACTGTTTTCTTTGGAAGGATGTCACCGGGGACTTACATGTTAGAGTGTGAGGAGCAGGCTCCACTTCCTTTGGCAGGAGGGTTAATATCTACATAAAGTATTTGAAATTTTTCAGGCTAGGATATTTCTCTATTTTTTCTCAACTACTTGTATATATCAGGTATATTTATTTTTAAATTGGATTATAATCCAGACTTTGCTATTAAGTTTTTGGTTCAAATTGTTCTACATTTGGCTGTTGAGACTCTCAGCTGGCCACCATGTCCTACTGACATAGGCCATCATTACAGGACGTATGTCTTTCTTTTCTTTTCTTTGTTTTTCAGCTATTTCCTTCCTGGCATTAAAAATGTTCCTGGATAATCTTATATATTTCCTACCCTAGGCCTAAAATCACTCCTTTCTCCCAGGAGCACTGATTTTGTTTATTGGAGAATGGTATTAGAAACCAAGATCTTCTAGGCCGTCCCAGAAGGCAGGGCAGAGGAATATCTGAGCATTTAGTGTCCCACACACACATATTTATAAATGTTTCACATGTATCTGGATATATTAAGTTAAATTAATATTAAGTAAATTCGTGATGAAGTACCTAATGCTAATCCATGACCACATTGATCATTCTGGCCTTTCCCCTTGCTTATTCCTAACCTCATTCTCTAACACTGAGAAATCTGGTTCCTACCATCTGCCATCTACTTACCTGATTGTTCATCCCAATATACACGTGTAACAATATCAGAACTTTTAACCCATATGTCCATGAGAAACATTTTTACCAACTAGAGTACAGTGTTTATGTACTGTTCTTTTGCCTTTAGCCTTCCAGACTCCACTCGTTTCCAAAGTTACTTAGGTCAGTACATTCTCCCTCATTAAAGAGGTTTGTTCCTTATCATCATTCCTTTTTGTCATCCTTAGCATGTGAGATTGTCCTTATAATTGCGAGATGGTTGTTCCAGTTTCAGTCTTATATTACTTATTGTCAAGAACAAGGAGGAATAAAAAACACCAAACATTTATGCCAAACATGATTGACCTTTATTAAGTTTTCCCAAGAATGCCATTTAGTACTTTCATGTATATCTGAATTGTTGTATGAATAGCATTGATTCAGCAAGTATGATTTTACAAGGAAATTCTTTAACTAGATATAAGGTTGACAAAAATAGAAAAATAATGTAATCAAAATGATTCTGCATTTCAGCAAGGCAGTGGATAAAATCACTTCTGATGCCCTTGTGAATAACATGTGGAAATTGAAGCATAATGGCAGGTAAATGGCAACTGACTGCAAAATAGTTCCAAAGAATATCGCATAGTGGATCAAGGTCAATTTGGAAAGACGTCTCTAATGGGGCGGGAAGTTTTCTTAAGTTCACCTATCTTGGTAATGATTTGATGGAAAACATAAAATCCAAGCTTATTGGAATGGCAGGTGGTCCAAAATTTGGTTTGAAGAACAAAAGATTTAAGGAGAGGAAGTGATAAGAGATATCCTCAAATTTTAAGGAAGAGTTATTATAGAAGGACTGAAATGTCCTCTTCATTCTTTTGCAGATTAGCAAGGGTTACTCCTTCTTCCAGGTGTGGGGGTTCCTCTGGGCAGGATTGAGGTGAGGCAGCACCAAGGCCAAGTGCCCACATTTGTCCCTAGAAGAGCTGGAATTCCTCACAATCTACCTAACAAATCCAATCTCTCTGAATTTGGGACAAAGAAGATGAATTGCCTCTAATCATTTAGCCTTAGAATTTGGCCAGGATCATATCTGCTGCATTTGATTGATGTCAAGTATGTCATAAGACCACACAGATTCAAGGAAAGGAAATTCTATTGCCTGGAGAAGGGGAAGAGTAGAAAGCGACCATTTTATTTTGTTTGTCTGTGATTATTATAAGAGGCCTGTGCCTTTGGTTTGCAGAGATCTGGAGATGGCTCTCTTGAAAAAAAGAAATTCAAGTTCCTTTAAGAAGAAAGCCCCTCTGCTATCTAGGTCTAACTGTTAGAGATAATTACTTATTCTTGTTACAAATATATATGTATATACATGTATATATGCATATATGTATGTATATACACATATACCTATGTGTATATACATAGATATGTATACACAAACATGTATATGTGCCATAAAATTTACCATTTAAGTGTACAATTCAGTGGCATTAAGTACATTCACAATGTTGTGCAGCTATTGCTATCTGACAAAGAGGTGCCAGCTGCCTGTCACTGTCAACTAATATCCAAAGACGGATATAGGTCCACCAGACTTTGTCAGAAGACCACTGATTCTGGAGAATAGTGAGAATAGCCTTTCTAAGACTGTGCTATTCTTCTAGTTCCAAAATTACAGTTTTATACATAAAAGTTCAAAGTAAAAATCATGTTAATCTTTATCTTAAACAACAATAATTGGCATAACCCATAACTCATAATAAACAATAATCAGCATAACCCATGACCCAAAACAACATTCCAGTTCAAAAGTTAATCTCTCAAATCAATTGCCCTAAACTACTCGAGATCTCGAGATATACACTTTCAGGTTAAAGCTGAATTTACAAAACAGCTAGAATGGGAAACATGAGGTAAAGGTCCCATAGGACCTAAACCAACCAGACCAGCTGTGTCACCTCAGGCCTAGCCTGAATCACTCCATCTGATTCTCACTATGTGTGCTTTCACTACCATCATCTTCCAATGGAGATGATTACTTCTGGAGAAAGACCAAGCTCAGGAAACCTGAATCATGTTCAATGACAAGAAAGAAACCATAGTTCCAAAAGAGGAACCAGGCTAAGATAGAAAAAAAGTGTGGGTAGCATCTACTCTTAATTCAAGATAGGAGGAAGCTTGTTCTAGAGCTTATGCACTAATGAGAAATACTATTTATTTATTTATTCTTGGAGACAGAATCTCACTCTGTTTTGCTGGGTAGTGTGCCATGGCATCACATTAGCTCACAGCAACCACATGGGTTCAAGCAATCCTCCTGCCTTAGCCTCCCAAGTAGCAGGGACCACAGGCCCCCGCCACAACTCCTTGGCTAGTATTTCTACTTTTAGTAGAAATAGGGCCTCACTCTTGCTCAGGCTGGTCTCCATCTCCTGAGGTTAAGGGATCCTACTGCCTCAGCCTCTGAGAGTGCGAGGATCACAGATGTGAGCTAAGAAATCCTGTTGTTAGCAACCTCAGTGGCACAATGAAGCAAGGTCATCCCTGTCAGTGGAAACATTGATTGGACTGATCAGGATCAATTTCTCACAGTGATGCAGTATAGCAGAGACCAAAGAAATGAAGACAATGGGTTGTTTAAACTTGGCCTTCTTCATGCTAAGTAAACAACTTTATTTCTGAATGCCAGCTCATGGAAGAAATTAGACTTCTCTCTAATAAGGTGATGAAGTGATCATGTTATTACTGGGGAAATAAAGCAAATATGACCACATTTTACTCTAATTTTGTCTAACTCTTCACACTGTTCCTTATAGTTAGGGATGAGGATACTGATCTTCGAAACTTAGAGAAAGTTGACTTTGAATTTACCTTTTAGTTTAATATATTCTGAGCAACTGTGTTCATTAGAATGGGGTTATTACATTCCTGACTTTTAGTAACTCAGACATTAGAACCGATAAGGAAAGTGACAAACCCATTTTTATTCTAGCATTATTATAACTCTTTGCTGTCAGGAAAGCCGGGCTGTTTTGTTTCATTTCTGAAAGAAATTGTCAGTTGATAGGCAAAACTTCAAGAATAATTAAAGAAATAGGAGATGTACACTCCCTTGGGAAAATCAATCTTCTGCAAATGTATTTAAATGAATTCAGTATCCTTTTCTTTTAATAGTGCTTATCTGGATGAAAACATTTATTTTAGATTTTGTAATGGCACCCAGAAAAGTATGATGCCTCTTTAAAAATAAATTATAGGGTGAAAGTCACAGAGGAGGATGATTGAAAAGAAAAAGTCCCAGGAACATTCCCCGTGTCGCTCTCACTGTCTTAAGTGCACTCAAAGCATGCCACATCAATCTCAAAACACTTCCTGTTACCTGAGACTCTCTTGAAGTGTCTTAGTAAATGTTTAATGCATTCTTATCTCTTATTCAGCATACCAAGAGGAGGGAGATTTGTTTTTGGCAGGGGTTGGCTTTGGTAAATGCCACGGGTTAATTTAGAAGGTGCTGTTGCATCTGTGCAAACTGGGAAGATTTGACAGCTGGCCTGGAAATACTGGCCATTCTCTTTGGAAAACTAGATTTTGACACTTGGATTAGGGCACAGATAAATGTATATTCATCTGCTCACCTCACCTCCTCCTCCTCCACGAAAACACTAAAAGATTGTTTTTTTCAATATAAAGATAGCTGCTTTAAGAATTCTTCAGGTCATAAGTGTTTGTGTTTCAAACTGGAGATGTGAAGGCAGAGCTGTTTTCGGGACTGACATGAGACTCGTGATGATAATAACTAGTACCATCATAAAGGGTTTCCGGGACCTGTGCACCGTCGATGTGGAGCTTATGTGCTATCTCCACATATAGCACATATAAGCGAAGACTTTTTAAATTCTTTCCAAAAACAGTTTATTGAGTCATAATTCATGTGTCATGTCATTCATCCATTTAAAATGTATAATCAATGATTCTTAATATGTTCATGGAACTGTGTGACCATTGCCACAATACATTTTAGAACATTTCTGTTTTCAGGCGGCTCCTGTGGCTCAGCGAGTAGGGCGCCGGCCCCATATACCGAAGGTGGCGGGTTCAAGCCCGGCCTCGGCCGAACTGCAAAACAAAAAAATAGCCGGGCGCTGTGGCGGGCGCCTGTAGTCCCAGCTACTCGG
>CAUYON010090026.1:0-20986 GCA_963573935.1 Arctocebus calabarensis | reverse complement strand
CATGTCTGTTAGACTTTCTCTTATAAAATGAGGTGTATTCTGGTTGGGTGCATAAATGTTAATAATTGAAATCTCATCATATTGAGTAGTACCTTTAACAAATATGAAGTGTCCATCCTTATAATTCCTTTTTTTTTTTTTGTTTAAAGCCCATTGTATCTGTGAATACGATTGCAACACCTGCTTTTTTCTGTTTTCCATTTGCCTGGAGTATAGATGACCATCCCTTCACCTTGAGTCTATATTTATCTTTTAAGGTAAGATGAGATTCTTATATTCAACAGATATCTGACCTGAGTTTTTGTATCCAGTCAGCCAACCTGTGCCTCTTTAGAGGACAGTTTAATCCCATTCACATTAATTGAGAATATTGATAAGCCTTTTGAAAGTCTGGTGGACATTTTGAATCCTTTTGGGACTGTGGATGTTGGAATTTGATCAAAAGTTTCCCGAGTGGGTTTACTTTTGTGGTGGAGGATTACGCTGATCATTATGGAAGATAGGTATGAGACTATCCTGGAGAGCTGATTTAGTTATGGCAAATTTATTCAACATGTGGATGTCATTAAATTATTTAATTTCTTCATCATAAATGAAACTCAGTTTAGCTGGATACAGGATCCTGGGTTAAAAGTTCTTTTGTTTTAGGAGATTAAAAGTCGATGACCATCCTCTTCTAGCTTGAAAGGTTTCAGAAGAGAGATCTACAGTTATTCTAATATTCTTCCCTTTGTAGGTTATGGTTTTCTTATGTCTGGCTGCTTTCAGAATTTTCTCCTTCATATTAACTTTAGCGAAATTTATTATGATGTGTCCAGGGGATGTCTTATTCAGGTTGAGTCATGCTGGAGTTCTGAAACTATCCACTATCTGAATTTCAGAGTCTCTTGGCATGACTGAAAAGTTCTCTTTTATAATCTCATGAAGAAGAGACTCTGTGTCTTGTGAAGCCGTTTCATCACTTTCGGGGATCCTTAGAAGGTGAATATTGGTTTTCTTTGAATTTTCCCAGAGTTCTCTGAGAGAGTGATCTGTTTTTGCCTTCCATTTCTCTTACTCTTTGAAGGTTTAGGAGCATTCGAAAGCTTTGTCTTCAATGCCAGAAATCCTTTCTTCCGCTTGCTCAATTCTGTTACTGAGGGATTCTGCTGTATTTCTCATATCTTTGAAGGCTGCAATTTCTTGTCTCACGTGTCAAAATCTTTGGTCATTTTGTCTTTGAATTCATTGAATTCTTGAGACAGCTTTTGGATTACTGCTTGAAATTCTAATTCCTACTTTTCCTCCATTCTGCTGATCTTATTTGCTATCCAGATTCTGAATTCGATTTCTGATGTCTCAGCCATTTGTTTATGCATGGGATCTTGTGCTGTGTCTGCCTTGTCGTTCCTTGGTGGAGTTGATCTATTCTGATTATTCATATTGCCAGATTTTTTCCATTGATTCCGCCCTAGGATTGTTTTTCACCATTGCCTTTGGCTGTCCTCATAGTTGGGGAGGTGTCTCTCTAAGATTAGACCCCAGCAGGATCACTCTACCATTGCTGGAACTTTGTAGGGAGTGACCCTGTGTAGCTCCTCTGGGACTGCCCCAGCCAGGGAGTTCTGGCTGTGGGAGCAGCTCTGGAGTGTGGCACCCCTGGATCCAGCAGCAGGGCAGGGGATGGTGCACTCAGCTCTGGGAGTGCCAGGCACCCAGTGACTTTGGCAAAGAGAGCCCAGAGCTCCAGCAGTCTCTGGCCAGGATGAGGGCTCCACATAGAGGCAGGGAGGGCTCTGGAGGGAGGACCCTGGTCCCACAGCTTCTGGAGTTCAGTGGTCGCTGGTGAAGTCCCTGGAGGTGGACCTGTGGAGGCTTTGCAGGTGCAGGATGTGGTTCTGTGTTGTCATCGGAGGAGTCCCTGGCTCGGGGCCAGCCTGCCTGGCCTGGTGGGTGCAGGGCATGGGGGTTGCACAGTCACTGGTAGAGTCCCTGGCTGGGGGCAGGCCCGAAGAGGCCTTGCAGGTGCAGAGCGCAGGCCCATGTGGTTGCCAGAGTCCCTGGCTGGTGGTAGACCTGCAGAGTCCTTAGCTGGGGGTGGGTGTGCAGAGGCCCTCCATGTGCGGTCGCCGGCATAGTCCCTGGCTGGGGGCAGTGGTGCTGGTGTCCTGCAGGTGCAGGGCACAGAGCCATGCAGTCACTGGGGGAGTCTTGGCCAAGGGGAGGGAGGCTTGCCATGGCTCCCCGCTTGGTCTAGCAGGCAGGGAGTGGGGGCACTGCTCAAGAACCTGCTCCCTTGATCTCAGCAGGGGTTAGGCTTCTGGTTCATCAGGTAAGGGGTGAAAGGGTGTACTGTAAGTTCAGAATGGTGGGGAAAAGTTTAGTTCAGTTTTCTGCCTAGCAAGAGAGTGTTCAGAGTTACAGCAGAGTCACTCTGAGGAAGCAGTCCCCACTTCCCACAGCACTCTTCCATGAGAAGAGTGAGACAAGAAGTCTCAGTTCACTGCTTATCTGTAGAAAACCTGCAGAAGCAAACAAAGAGAAAAAAGAAAGGAAACAGAAAAAGAAACAAACCACAGCTTTCTTGGGGGAGGGGATGGACACTTTTCCTTTCAGATAAATTTTGTATCTGAAGCTTGCTTTCTTGGAGTCACAGCTTGCCTCAGGGGAGGTGACCTGCAGTTATCACTTCTGTCTCTCGGCTGAGCTCCCAGTCTTCAGCTTAATTGGGCAGTTTCTGGAGGTTATCTTTCCTTTTGGACAGGAGCCTCTTTCAGAAGCTGCTTCCAGTTGGCCATCTTTCTCCACCCCCCATAATAAGGGATTTTTAGTAGGGACTTGACTTTATACAACCGTAGGACCTGGTTAAACAATTTATGTGTGACTGTTGTGTGATTGTTTTGTGTTTGTTTTTGTTGTTGTTTTGAGTCTGGTGCTGGGTCCTGAAGTCAGCAGGTCAAATATTAGGGAGACGTGGTGGTCAGTCTCTAAGATGGTCCCATCAATTCTTGCCTCCCAGACTTTACACCTAGAACTGTGCAGAGAAGGAAATTCTAGGAAACACAGCTCAGCTAAGTTGACAAAATATAAGTCCACATATTTTGGGATCTGATAATTGAGTGATTAAAAAATGCCATACAGCTGGCAGGTGGAGAACCAAAACTATAAACCAGGGCTGTCAACTCTTACTCTTACATTTATTGGAACTTCCCCCAGTCACATTCCAGGCACACAGTGGGGGGATCAAGACTCTTACTGAGCAACATTCAGGCTCAGAATTTCAGTAATTTGTACCTTTTCTCTTAACATCAACCCTCTTGAGGCTGGTTCCCTTTGTCCTGGCTCCTCTCACAGAATGACTTTCTGTGGGTTATCCTCACAGCCTGACTCTCTTTATCAAAAGTGGTTAATGTCTGAGATAGGAATTCACCTTTGGTGGATTTTCCCTCATAATGGAATAGTTGAATAGTTTGAGAGCTCAACCATTCAAAGTTGGAGAGAAGCATCTCACACGGAATGTTTAATTTCTGCTGACATTGAAAATGTGCATAATAGTAATTAAAGATAAGAATATATACTGGCTGTTTATTGTGATCCTGGTGCTGGGCTATGTTTTTTACATACATGATTTCATGTAATCCACACAGCAATCCAATTAAGCAGATATTATTATTACCTCCATTTCACAGATAAAGTATGCAAAGACTGGTCAATTATTAGTTATCAAATCACTTCTCTTTTTACCCTGGGATACTTTATAAACCAGACAGTCTTGCAGTTAGAGATGATTAGGGAAATGTGGACAGGAATGGTGTATTCCATCCACCCATTAGAAACTCCTCACCATTTCTCCACTTTGCCTGTCTTTCCTTATCTGCTGAACAGATGCAAAAACCTGGGAACTCCAAGAGAATGTTGGAACCACTAGACAGAAGGAGTGTGGGTCCCATAATGAATGGGTGGAGTAGAACACACCTTGGCAACACAAGCAAAAAATACATATTTATTCTGAATGTTTTGTTACATAAGGTGCACACACTTCTACTTTGTACCAGTGCCTTCAAGTAGGGAGTCTTTCGAAACAAAATCCCTAAATATAGATGATGCAAAAAAAGTATACACATTTTAAGCAAGAAAAATACTGTATTAAAATTGTCATACTCAATGTATACTAATAACAAAAGATGAATTCAAGTCACATTGAGCACCTCTTATAATTGCAGAAGTCAAATGTGACTTGAGCATTACAAATTTTATACAGTTTTTTCCTTTCTTAAAATGTGTATACATTTTTTGGCAACCTCTGTATATGTATTACGTTGGCTTTCCAGATGAGCAACAGGCAACAAGGAAACTGACGTGAAAGGCTGGAAAAGTGGCGACCCACAGTATGAGTGGTGAGACATTTTGTATGACTGTCACCTCCCTTATTGGAAGGCAGTTTACATGTGAATTGTAACTACAACTCCAGGGGAAGTAGTTGGGAAAAATATCATAGTGTTATTGGGAGTGTGACTATTATTAGCTCTCTTTTTACAAGGCGCCCCCCAAAAAACAAAACAAGAAGATAAGTTTAATGAACTGGCCAGTTTATAAACTATGATGGAAGAGTATAGTAGGAGTCCAGGAATTCTGGACATCAGATTTGGAAAAATTAATTGCTTCTTAATCCCCAAAGGTAAGATTTTAAACAGGTCTTGAGTGATAAAGATATAGCAATATTCTTCAACTGAAGAAAGTGACTTAGCCTTTTGACATAAAAATCAGATTAGGTGTGTTTCTTTCCTTTATGTTGTTTGAGTAACTTCTAGGTGGTCACCATTAAGGAAAGAGAGGGAGACAGAAAAACAGAGAGCGAGGGAGAGGCAGAGAAAATCATGGACGCAAGTAAGAAAAGAAAGAAATAAGTTTTGAGGATTGTGTCTAGGAAAGAACTTTGCGGGTAGTTTCTGGCAAGTACACTGGAAGCCTATGCAATGTTTGAAAGAATTGTGTTGCCAAGGAAATCATGAGCCTGGACTTTCCAAGATGTAAAACAACCCCTGGGCTACCTAATGTGCTGCACTTCTATGAAACCTCCGAGGAAGACATTAACTCCAGTGCTCCCTTCAGACAGGGACAGAGAAATTACTGACTAGGAAAAAAAAAACACCATAAAGGGCCAGAACAGGAGCCCTAGGGAACGAAGGACAAAGGCGCTCATCCTAGATAGTGAAACTAGGGTCTGAGTAAAGTGCTTCTCCCACTCTGGAGAGGAAGCCTTTTTAATGCCTGACTAACTCTAGGCCATGTTGGTGAGTGTCTCTCTTCTACCCCTTTCTAAATGGGAGCTTTTAATGAGAACACCCTCCCCATCACTGTATATTGGGTTTACACGGAGTAGGAAGGTGTGGAGTGGGTAAATTGACTTTTTTTTTTGCAGTTTTTGGCCAGGGCCAGGTTTGAGCCACAGGTGCCACCCAGTAAATGGCTTTTTTAATCCAAAGTCACAGAGTGTAGATTAGAAGAGGCTGCATCTGGGCTTGATGGAGAAGACCAGGTGTCCCTGGGACATCCTAGGCTTAAGTGGGGTTGGGGGGGGGCTTGGGGTTGTCTCCTTTGGATGGCCTGTGTGAGGGAGTGTTAAACTAATATTTGATGACCAGAATGGGTGTTTATGGCAGAGATTGAATAATTGTTCATTTAATCCCTCCACCTAAGCATACAGCTAGATGACATTTTCTATCCTCCCTGTTATGAAACTTTGTTCAGTGGACTACGGCTGGATGTAATACGTGCATTCCAGACCTGGTTCATAAAAACCTTCTGTACAACCTCTATACCCTCTTTTCCTTCATTTTCCAACTTGACTTAGAGCTGTTAACCTCTGGGCTGTGGACCAGCACTGATTTGTGTCCTGTTAGGAACCAGGTTTCAGACCAGGAGGTGAGTTACAGGTGAGTGAACCAAGCTTCTTCTGTATGTACAGCTTCTCTCCTGGCATCACTGATTGAGCTCTGCCTGTCAGATCAGCCACACCGTCAGATTCTCACAGAACCACGAACCCTCCTGTAAACTGCACATGTGGGGGATCTAGAATCCTTAAGAGAATCTAATGCCTGATGGTCTCAGGTGAAGCTGGGGCAGTGCTGCTAGGGCTGGGACTGCCTAGTTGCAGGAAAACAAGCTCAGGGCTCTCACTGATTCTACATTATGGGAAATTGTACAATTATTTCATTATATATTACAATGCAATAATAAAAGAAATAAAGTTCACAGTAAATGTAGTGTGCTTGGATCATGTCAAAACCATCTTCCTGGCCCAGCAGGGGGAAAATTGTTTTCCATAAAACCTGATCCTAGTATCAAAAAGGTTGGGGGCCTCTGGCTTAGAAGATCCAGCAGGGAACTCTGAGACAGGGGGTGTGGAAGGAAGGGGTTTGGAATTGCGTATCAACAACTCCGCCTTCCAACCTTCACTGGTTTGTGGTACAAGTGAGGAAGAAATCTATACCGTGTTAAGTCACTGAGATTCTCAGGGAGCTTTGTATAGAATTTTACCTACCTTCACCAACGGAAATAGATTTAGAGCAATTAAGTAATCTTCCCAAAGCCACCTGGCTACTGAGAGTGAAAGCAGAAATACAAATTAGGAGTAGGCCCTAAACTTGGATCTGTAGAAGAACATGATCAGAATCACTTAGGAACTTTCTCAAAATATGATTCTTCAGCTCTATTCTGGAAAAGCTGTTGTTATAGTTTGGGGGTGGGGTGGGGGAAGGGAGTGGCAGGGCTTTAAATCTATTTTTAACATTTATATATTCTAAAATATATGAGCTGAGTTCTTGGGGAGAGATATCAAATGAGTAGGATAGTTGTGCAATTTATTGCCCAATCTGAGACACTTCTCAGAGTGGAAGGGGGAGCTATTAAAAATTACACTGGGAAGCCAGGTATATAGAAAGTAGAATGTTCCCAAGCAAATTGGCACCTAAAAGTCCCTATATATGATAGCAAAAGATGGGACAGCTGTATTCTCTGCTAATAAAAAATGCTATTTCCCATTAAGAGAATTTTCAGTTTTTCTAGAGAGTACTATCTGCCATCTGAGTAGGACAAAAGTGGCCAAGCTGAATCCTGGAGAGAAGGTTTAAGCAGCCCCAGATGCTTGGGGTAAACAAAACTAAAGTGTCTTATGGAGTGGGTAAAAGACCAGAGTATTTGCAAAGGCTCCCATAGCACGAAACGCTTAAGGAGCCAATCCAGTTAAGAGAAAATGATGGCAGCAACCCTGACTGAAATCAATAGAAGTTTTGACATTGGCACAGCACAGTTCTCCCGCTGACGTGGGAGAATAGAAATTCTTGATCAATTTTCTAAGAAAGGACTTTGTGCTCTAGGATTTCCTTTTGAAGGCTCTAGAAACTAGTAGCACCTAACAGGGTGTAAATGATGCTAAACTGGAGGCTGAAAGGAAGTACCAGAGTTTGACTCATACATGAATTCACTCCTGGGACCATGCAAAAATAATTTCGGCATTCCATGTAATTTTTTATTATTTAGCCACTTAATAGCTGAGCAATCCAGTATTACCTTAATATCTCTGAAACTCAGTTTCTCTTAAGGCCAGTGGAGGTATGTGTACCTCTACCTACCTCATACAGAAGAATGGGAGGATCAGACTAGATGATACATAAATAGTTGTGCCTAATGAAGTAAAAAATGACATTCAAGTTAATGATATTAATAATACAATATAATATATAGTATTAGATAATACCAATAATAATACCCAGGATGTGTTAACATTTTCTTTCTGAATTAAGTTGGTCCTTCAAACATAGAAGTGAGCTACTGTTCTCCGACAGTAAGGTGTGTGTGTGTGTGTGTACCCTGTACCTCAATGTCATTATCTCCTGGGGTTGCTTGGTAAATATACAGGTTCATCCCACATTTACTGAATCTCTGATGGTGGAGTCCAAAAGTCTATAGAGTTTTTTTGTTTGTTTTAATTTTTATAGACAGGGGGCTCCCTATGTTGTTCAGGTTGGTCTTGAACTGCTGTTCTCAAGGGATCCTCTCACCTCAGCCTCCCAAGTAGCTGGGACTACAGGTATGCACCACCACGACTGGCTCAAAAGTCTATGGCTTTATTAGGCTCCAGATGACTGTTATGCATTGCTTTTTGGAGATAAACTACTTCAGGCTCCTAGGCGATTCTCTTGCCTCAGCCTCCCGAGTAGCTCCGACTACAGGCACCCGCCACAATGCCTGGCTATTTTTTTGTTTGTTTTGCAGTTCGGCCGAGGCTGGGTTTGAACCTGCCACCTTCAGTATATGGGGTCGGTGCCCTACTCGCTGAACCACAGGCGCCACCCTAGAATTAGATTCTTGAGATGGGGTGTCCAGTGTTTTGTTTTAGATTGCTACAGTTTACTCAATTTTGGCCATTCAATGCCCATTTGCAAAGGGCAGCCTTTCTTAACTGCATCTGACAGAGAGTTAGTTTGGACTTTTGGTGCCAAAAGTCTCAGGAAGTTCTTCATAACACCAGTAGACAGAGGTGTCCTACCTAAGGGGGCTTTTAGAGGAGCCTTCACTTTGGAATCAGGACTACTATCTGAAGAATGAACAAAAGAACTTCTGGTAAAAAGCAATGGTCACCTTCCTTACCCCCAACCAGTTTCACAGGCTCTTTAAATTGTGATATGGTTTGGATATATTGTCCCTCCAAATCTCATGTTGAAATTTGATCCCTAGGGCTGAATGTGGGGCCTGATGGGAGGTGTTTGGGCCAGGGGGTAGATTCCCCCAGAGATGGCATTGTGCCCTCCCTGTGTGTGCGGAGTGAGTTCTCACTTTATCAGATCACGTGAGAGCTGATGATTTAGAAGAGCCTGGCACCTCCTCCCTCTCTTGTTCATTTTTTTGCCATGTGACCCTCCTGCTCCTTCTTCACCTTTCACCTTGATTAGAAGCTCCCAGAAGCCCTCACCAGAAGCAGATGCTGGCGTGATGCTTCTCATACAGGCTGCAGAACTGTGAGCTAAATAAATATCTTTTCTTTATAAATTACCCAACCTCAGACATTTACTTTATAGTAACGCAGAATGGAGTAACACAGACTGTTTCTGTTTCTAGTTCTTTGAGTACACCCAAATATCTAAATAATATGTTTATATTTCTTGATTTATCTATATAGTTATTGATGCCTCAATATGAAAGCTAAATATTTTACTTACTAATATTACTTTGTTTTCTCTCCATCTTCTTCCAAGTGTTTGATTGTTTTTAGTTCTTCTATTGGTTACTTTGAAACTTCAATCTTTAATATATTAAAATCTTTCTTTCTTGTTATATCAGCTTTGTACAGGGTCACGTGATTCTTCACTTCATAAAATGAAGATATTTTCTTCTCTGTTTTTCTGGCTTTTTTTCCTCTCTGCCTATTTCATCCTACATTCTAAGCAGATCTTTCTACTTTAAAAGAAAATCTTTCTACTTTTACATTGAGTCCAAATTAACATTTACATTGCTTCTGTAACAACTAAGTTTTCTATGCTGAGTCCATATTTGACTTCAAAAGGTAAAAGTCAATACATGCATACTGTGCTGAGAATAAGGATTAGATTCTTTTCTGGAAATCCAGTGGAAAGACGCATAGGCTGAGAGAAGTAAACTGTTTCTAGCTTCAGGTCAAATAGATATTCTTTTCTATGTTGCATCAATTGCTTAAAATTCTCTAGATGTTTTTCTTTGCTTAATATTTGATCTATGTGTTCTTGGATTGTGTTCTGTTTTTCCTGGAGTTGCTAATTCTCAGTTCCCTTTTCTTATAATCCATCACGTCATCAAGTTTTTCCAAACTTTAACTTATTTTATCTACTCTATAGTACCTTTTTTTCAGAGACCAGGACTTCTCCTGGAGTCCTTGATCCAATTTAAGATAGTTCCCCAACTGACATCTGAGAATTGTCCTTTTTGCTTTCCTGAATTGGGTCCTCTGGATTCCAAGCCATGTCTTTCTTGGTTAACTTCCTATTTGCTGTGTTTACTACTAAGTAGTTTCCAAAGATAGATGACGGTTTTTTCCTTTGAAAATACGTTATTTCAAGATCACACTTGCCTGATAATGGTCTGTAGATAGAACTCCAGATTAAAAACTATTTCGAAAACAAATATTTGAGCATCCAATGTTGCCAGAGAAACTTGATGGCAGGCAAAATTCTTATTCTTTTCTAAGTAACTTGTTTTATTTTGTCTGAAAGCTTTAGTGTCTTTCTTTTTTCTTTGATGTCCTGAAGTTTTATATAAATGGGTGGAGGTATGAGGTTTCTTTATTGTTCCCATTAACTAAACTGACACTCTAAAGAATCATGTCTTACTTCACCTTTGAAATTTAAAATTTATTGCTTAATATTTTGATGCAGTAATTGTCTGTTTTCTTTTCTGAATATATTTATCTTCATTCATTCTTTATGTGGTTTTTGTTTCTAGTCCTTATCTTAAACATTGGTATTTGTTATTAAATTTTAAGCCTTTTAAATTCTGTGAAGGCAAAAAGTGGAAACCTAATTCACACATGTATATGTAAAAATTAAAAAAATTTTAAAAAGTATTGCTCCTTTAAAGAAAGATTTTTCTGCTTTCATTTTCTCTATTTTTCCTTAAGATTCATGTTCATTTGACCCGATCTTTTATTGTTATGAGAGATTTTGATTTTATTTTCATTTCTTTTATTGAAAAAAATTAGGTAGTCATCTTTTTTATATTGTTTTATTATTTTATAGACATTATATAATATCTTTTCAAATATCTCTGAATATATTAAGTAAAAGGGTGTTTTATGGTAGATTTTTTTTCTGTTCCATGAATGATAGTATCTGTGCTATCCCTAAAGTCTTATCCATGTTCATGCTGCTTTTTCATTTCACGTACTTGAGATTAAATTGGCCATCATTGTGGTTTCTTTCTATTTAAGAAGAAGGACCAAAGCTGACTCTGTGCCAACATACCTTCCTGCAGCATCTCAAGGATTAATGAAACATACAAATTTCAAATCTTTGCATGACTAAAATGTCTTTATTCTACATTCATCCTTGAAGGTAGATTTGGTTTGAATGATGAATATTGTTTTGACGGTCATTTGTTGTTAGAAATTTGGAGATGTTTTCTCATTTTCATTTTTTATTGTGGTTATATATAATAATATGAAATTTACTATTTTAACCATTTAAGTATACAATTCAGTGGCATTATGTACACTCACATTTCTGTGCAGCCATCACTATCATCAATTTCTAGAATATTTTCGTCATTCCATACAGAACCTCTGCCCTTATTATATACCTCCACATTCCCCCTCTCCCTTTTGCCCCTGGTAACCAAATTTGCCTATTTCTGATGCTTCACATAAGTGGAGTTATACAATTTTATCTGTTGGTGATTGACTTATTTCACTTTACATAATGTTTTCAAGAATCATCTATGCTGTGGCATATATTAGTATTTCATTCCTTTGTAAAGCAGAAAAATATTCTATTCTATGTAAATGCCACATTTTATTTATTTATTCACCCATCAATAGAAACTTGGGTTGCTTCCAGTTTTGACTATTGTGAAAAATGCCACAATGAGCACTGGTGTACAAGTGTAAGTTTGAGTCCCTGTTTTTAATTCTTTGGGGAATATACCTAGAAGTGGAATTGATGGATCATATGATAATTTTATGTTTCACTTTTTAAAGAACTACGAAACTGTTTTCTATAGTGGCTGCACCATTTCACATTCCTGCCAGAAATGTACTAAGGTTCTAATTTCTCCACATCTTCATCAACATCCACTATTTTCCTTTTTTAAAAAATATTGCCAACCAATCTAATAGGTCTAACTTGGTATCTCATTGTGGTTTTGATTGGCAGTGACAAATGATGCTGAGAATTCTTTCATGTACTTTCCGGCCATCTGTGTACCTTCTTTGGAAGAAGGTCTATTAAATCCATGGTCCAGTTTTTATTGATTTTTTTTTTTTGGTTATAGGAGTTATTTTTATACTCTGGATGGTAATCCCATGTCAAATATGTGATCTGCAAACATTTTCTCCTATTCCGTGGGTTGTTTCTTCATTTTCTTGGTGGTGTCATTTGGTATGCAAAAGTCTTCAATTTGTCAAAGTCTAATTTATCTATTTTTTTTATTGCCTATGTTTTTGGTGTCATATTCATAAAATAATTGCCAAATCCAATGTTGTAAAGATTATCCTCTATGTATTCGTCTAAGAGTTTTATAATTTTAGCTCTTACATTTAGGTCTTTGATTCATGTTATGTTGATTTTTATATATGATATAAATAAAGGGTCCAAATTAATTTTGCATGTGTATATATAGTCTTCCCAGAACCATTTATTGGAAAGACATCCTTTCCCCATTGGAAGGGTTCAATATCTTTATCAAAAATCTATTGTTGGCTTTGATCTTTGTCAAAATAAAACATCTAAAGCATGGTGGTTTGTGCCTGTAATCCCAACTACTGAGGAGCTGACATGGGAAGGCTAGTTGAGTCCAGGAATTCAAGGCCAGCTTGGGCAATAAAGAGAGAACTCTATCTCAAAAAGAAAAAGAAAAAAAAAATCAATTGCTTTTATTACCCCACTGTCTTTAACTACCAAAGTTACCATCGTGAACCTTGCTATCCTTCTCATTCCTGCTAATTTGGAAGTGACCTTTCTATTTAACTTTTTTGGAAGACTTTAACCTAATATTGGGAATTTTTATGGTAATGTGCCTTTGCATTTTCACAGAAACTGACACTAAGATATTTTCTTGAATTATTTCTTTGGCAATTTCCTTATTACCATTTTTATTTATTCTCTCTGACTTCTGGTGTTATGTTCTACTATTTTTTAACCTTTTTTTTTTTTTAACACCAAGGACAAATTTTATTAAGTATACATTACTGGTTATTTAAAAATACATGAGAAAAGACAAACATACAAAGGCTGTATCACACAATGGATTTCTAAAGTCAGTACTTTTGAAATACAAAACAATGATCATTACCCCCAAAAGGCAGTTTATTGACACAAATTGATTTTTAAGTTGGTCTATAACTTGTTTTCACTGAATTTTGTTTATAAATGTTACTGAATATTTAAATTTCATCTCATATCAGAACTTTGGTTTTTTTCATGTTTACTTCTTAAAGTAGTATGTGGTTATGTCTTTTAATTAATGTTAGCTAACTAGAGGAAGCTTTCCTAAATCAAGAATTCAATATGGTTGGTGCTCTGGAAATAGTTACCATTTTGGATGATCTTAAGACCTATGTATTTAGAAGCAAAATAATGATAATGGCAAATATGGGACTTGAGAGCAGGTAGACTAAGAAAAGAAAATTTACCTTTTGCTGCAGGCATGCTAAAAAAAAAAGACTCCATTACTTACTTTGGTACTATTGCTAGAGAAGCAGTTTCTACCAGACCACAGGTTGACTATATAGATGTCTATTTTATATTTCCTTTCTCAAAAATGATAGACTTTACCTATTAAATTCCTCAACCAAATAAGCAGACACTTTAAATTACCATGTGTTTCAGTCACTTGAAATAAATTATTTTCTTAATTGGTTTAGCAATCTTGTGTCTGGAAAAGCAGTAAAACCCACTTTGTTCCAAAATTAAAATACTGACTCAGAGGCTACTCACGTGATACCTGGCTATCTTCTATCAACAGTCATGAAGGTAAACCTTCATGAACTCATTAACGTAATAAATATAAAAATGACCTTATCTATCAACACACAATACTAAGCCAGCAAAACCAAAAAAGTATACTCATAAGTAGGAACTGGCTTGCCTAAAATGAGAGGGTATATATCCTCTTACATAAAATAAGAGGATATGTATAGTAATAAAAACTATCTTTAATAAACTTGTACAGAGATGATTCTGGTTTACATGTAAGTCTACTTAAAGTGACTATAACTGAATGATTGGAAATTTTCTTTTCCTAACATAATGCCCATTCATTGACGTTCAGCTGGTCCCAGTTTCTTACAAATCTCTTATTTCCTTGGATTTATCTACTACGCCCTCACTGTGTTGTCATTTCTTATAAGCTGGGCCTGCCCAGTCTGCCTATAAAGCCTCTCTTCAGACATATCCCAGATGCATTAAGTAGAGGCACATCTTTTAATAGAAATCTGCACTTCAAAACAACACACGAAGAACCCAATTGGCCCTCCAATGTAAATTCCTCTCATTTCACATTATCACAGGAACAGTGCAGTTTACTAACCACTCCTTCCTTATAGGAACTCAGTAATGGTGAAATTTTGTTCAGTTTCAAAACATTTCAATACTTATTAATTCCAAAGATCCGAACACTATGTAGTTGTGGCATTTTGGGAATTAGCACACTCAGGAGAGAAACTGTGTTTAGGATGAAGTGAGCTGGATCATACTTTGTGCGTATTGTCACTTTTTTCTTTTCTGATCATCTTTATGGGCAACTTTTTTGATTTATATCATATGGCCTTTCTATTGAATTTCAAAAAAAATTAAGCTCATGATTTACTTTTCCAGCATTCTTGATAGTGTTCTGATTGTTTCTTCTTATAATATAGTGTTCTTGCTTTAGGAAAACAATATATTCCCTTATTTTTTAAATACTTTTTGACATTTCCTGTGATCTCTTCAGAGTTTCTGAATATTTATTTTTTCTGTTTATCTGGGGCTCTTTCTTTGATGTTAGAAATGTACCTCAAATGTCTAGCAATCCTTGGTATTTGCAGGTAAGGTACTAAAACATTGATTGAAAGCTCTATAGTGGTAGAAGGGATTGTCTTTTAGTGGGCTTCATTATAGGATCATCAAAGATGAGCTGGATTTTTTTGTTGTGGTATCTCAAGAGTCCGTATATCTTTTCAATGTTTTCCTCTTCATCTAGACCACAACCTCCTGGAGTCTAGAGGCCTTGTTTTGTGAATCTTTTTATTTCCTTCAAAGCCTATCACTGTGTTTCAATAAGTGATTAATTGTTTATTGATTTGATGATGCTTCAATAACAGAAAAAAAGTAGAGTATTGAATCAATCATGTGATTATTTTGTTTTCTCAAAACAAGGTATTTGGCAGTCCCCTCCCATCCTCCATTCATTGGTCATTGTTCAGGCAAAGATCTGGTGTGTATATATTTGCATTAAAGACCTACATCTGAGCTCTACCTTTGGTAAGGTGGGCAAAAGCAGACAGGAGCAATGGTCTTAGAGAGAGGGTCATAGTTAGTGACACAATTCATACAGGGGCATGAAAAAGCAATTCTAGGTTAAGGAAATTCTGAAAATTCTGAGAAGGTGGTGGAGGATAGAGTGGGATAAAGTGAGGAGGACAAGGGTGAATCGGTGAGGAAATGAAGCGGAATAGGCACGCAGGTATTATGTACACAGGTATATGGTTCTAAAAGCAAATATCGGGAAAAAACAGAAATAAGCCTTGGACCCCAGAAAAGGAAAAGTCAGGGAAAGGGATTCTGGTCAACTAACTAGAGTGGCATTTACTTATTCCTGATCTGAGGAATACCACTCTCATGAGACGATGTTCAAGATGACTCATTCCAATGGAGATCTGCAACATTTAATAGCACTTCAAAGCTTAACAATCTGCATGGTGAAACAACTGTTCTTTTGTTTAATACAGCCTTTCTCCAAATTTATAAAGCTCTTCATTCTTGGTTCATGGTGTACCCTTGAGGAAATGCTCAGCCCTCCGCAGGTCAAAGTGCTGCAGCATGCCAGCTTCGTCCTCACTCCCTGAAGCGCTTTCATCCCTAAGCAGAAAAGAGTAATACCAGATACACCAGGGACCCAGCAGAGAGCCCAAATGCCTTATGACAGAGACCAAGTCTCTCGGCCATCTGTCCTCACTTTCTGCGGCTCCTCTGTTGAAGCCTACAGCTCTCAGCTTCCTGTGGAGTTGGGCAGAGCACGGGACTGGATTTGACCAGTGGAATGTTGGTAGAGGTAATGTATGCAACTTCTAGGTTTCACCCTTAAAATGAAGGGTGCACACACACCCCTTTCCTCCTAATGTTCCTGCAGTGGAGTGTGAATTCAGTGCAGGGAACGAGAGCAGCCACTTTTGACCATGAGATAGAAACTGTGTGTTAAGGAGGAAGAGGGACAAGGGTGAGTCCCCACCACCATGGCCCCTTCATGTCTGTGCTGAGCTGCTCACTCTGTGACTGTCCCAGAGTGACAAATAAACCTCTACCTTGTTTTAACCACTGTCATTTTGCCCTTGGTTCCAGCTGTTGAACTTGTATTCAAACTAATACAGTGGTATCCCAGGATTTGGTTCCTGATACTGCTAGATGGAGGCATCCAAAGGGAAGCAGCTGAAGCTGGCCTTCAGTGATGCAGACAGCACAGCCAGGAATTATGGGTGCCCTGCCTGTCGCGTCCTCTAGTAGGGGCAGCAGCCCAAAGGTGATCCCAGGTTCACTGAATCCAATCCTGCAGAGCTCCTTTATGTTACCACATTCCCCTCCCCTTGCCATACACTAAACAACTCAAAAAAAGGGCCATTCAGCACACAGGGGCCATGACATTGAATTCTGAGCCGTCTCCCTCAGCCAGATCCCTCTCTTTTAACTGGATCCTGCTTTTCAACCAGCGGTCACCCCCCACTGTTTGTTTTTCTTTCTCTCTTCCCAGATTTACAGCTCACACTGAGATCCATTTCTAGATCTATGACCTTAGTTTACCTCTAAAGTGATTCGGCCAATTTGTTGTAGATCCTTCTCCTATCTCAGCTCTGCCTCTTGAAAGGTAACTTTGCTGTGAGCAGAAGTTGACATGACACTTTTTTTTTTTTAAGGCAAAGGTTGATAGAATAATGTGAGAGTTTGATTCCTGTTAAGGAAAAAATAAAAGAATGGAAGAGCATCAAACCCTTGGTGGATGAGGAAAAAGAAAAGTCTGCTTAAAACACCTATGTGATTAAACAGATTTTAAGATTTATTATTTTTAATTAAAAAGTTTTATTTTGGAGTCTAGATATCAGAAATTAGGAAATGACATACTATATAATATGTTTGTATTTATTTAAAAAAAAAACTGATGGGGCTCGGCACCATAACTCCGTGAGTAGGGTGCCAGCCACATACACTGACGCTGGCAGGTTTGAGCCCAGCCTGGGCCTGCTAGATATCAAAGACAACTGCAACAAAAAAATAGCCATGCATTGTGGCAGGCGCTTATAGTCCCAGCTACTTGGAAGGCTGAGGCAGCAGAATGACTTAAGCCCAGGAGTTGGAGGTTGTGTGTGAGCTGTGACACCACAGCACTCTACTGAGGGTGACAAAGTGAGACTCTGTCTCAAAAAACCCCCCGAAAAGTGATGAATCCTTTGTTTCATAAATATTTATCAGCTAAGAAGCCAAGAAGCTCTCACCTGTCAAGCACATTGATAATGTGGGAACAGCTACAAAGGTAGATGTTCTGTTCTTCAGAAGCATGAGACTGAGTTAGGGAGAAATACATGAAACCAAGATACTGTATGCTATGATGGGATGCCATAAAAATGGTAAACTCAGGAACTTGATTTTCCTAAATCATATCCATTGAAAATATTCTGTCCCTCAAACTTGTCAAAATATATACGCTAATTTCCAGGTTGGAATAGATAGTCTCTACAGCTACAAGATTATGTGCAAAGTACTTTGTAAACTCTGGGAGGGAAACATTTCTTTCTGCTAGGGAGAATCAGGCAAAGCTTCAAGGAGAGTGTAACATTTAAGTCTGATCTGGAAGAGTGAAAGAGAAGCTGGACAAGCAGATGAGGGGAGAAGATGTGTATGCTGAGAGAAGGGAATGCAAGAGGAAAGATTCTTGGAAGGGCTTTCCTTCCTGTGAATAGTCCCCCACACCCCCACACCCCGTAGGTGATGTCACAGACATTAATTCACTGGAGTCTCGCAGCATCCCTATGATCTGTTTTGATACGTGATTGATGATTCCTAAACCTCAGATAACTATACGAAGGAATCTCTGGAACAATGCTCCAATAGCTTTGGAATTTCTCCAGCTTCTGCCTCTTACACATGATATTTAAATAAGCCCTTCTGCCTGGGTAACTCTGGTTTCCATGTTTGGCTGCTGTCTTGCTGCCCAGTCTCGAGGCTAGACATGTTGATTGGATTTAGATTTTGACTTTTTTCTAGTTCCGCCTTTGGCATTTTGTTGGCCTTTTGCTCTGTAGCTCTCAAGTTAATCCTATCTCAGCTGGAGTACCTCAGCCCTGAACCCAGAGCCAGATTGATTCTGAGATTTAACCTCCTTCATCTGTGCGTTGGTTTATTAGGGGTAGAGCTTAATGATAGGTAGGAATGGGAGGCTGGACTTGGATCTGTGTGTGTGGCTTCTTCTGCCCCCTGTACCTTGCCATAGAGTTGTGTTTCTCAACCCCAGGGGCGGGGATACAGAGCTTCACCTCTCCACCCCCCACCTCCCGCCCCACATCCCACCTGTAGAAAAATTATCCTCCATGAGACTAAGAACCCGGCGACCCAGCAGAAGGTAAGCAGTGGGCCAGCGAAAGAAGCAGCTTCGTCTGTATGTACAGCTGCGGGCCATTCCCCACCATTATTACCATCACGCTCAGAGCTCCGCCTACCCCCCAACACCTCCAGTTCTGTGGAAAAATTTATTGTCTTTCATGAAACTGGTCCCTGGTGCCACAAGGGTTGCAGACCAGATCGCTGCTATAGAATTCAAACTTGTTTTATAGGCGATAAATAAACACTGTAAAAGTGACATGGGGAGATTAGTGAACTTAGAGTAGAACAAGGAGCAATGGTTTTATGGTCAGGGGGAATTAGTAGCTGGGAGCTGTGTCTTCACAACAAGGGCATGAGTATCAGATCAACAGATCTTTGCACCAGCACAAGAACTTTCTTCTCTACTCGTCTTTTGATAGGAGCTGCTAATTTCTGACTCTAGGTTGCCAATCACCTTTCTCTTACCCTATCTTTTTATAAACAGTGTGAAGCAAGTGATTAATTGTCACATTTCAGTATTCCCTGCCTGAGATAACTTCATTTGAGAGTTCTTGAGAGTCTCTTCAGAGACTCCATTTATAGGTCATGTGCAATCATAACCTATCTTTCCTGCCTGTCCTGACATTTCTTTCCCTATTGCCCACAAATAGTCTGCGTTCTGGCCAACCTGAACTGTTAGTTGCTCTTGCCCACAGCCCGATTTCTGCTCTCTTTTGCTTATGCTTTCCTGTAGTCAGAATTTCCTTCTCTCCATCTCTGCTTATTGAAATCCTATTCGTCCTTAAGAACTTAGCTCCAGTGCATTTCCTACCTAAAGCCTTTTCTGATTCCTGATCCCTTCCTTCCTCTACTGAGCCCATGACTCTCACCACTCTTTCCTTGTGCTGTCGTCACTGTATGTATGTCTGTGGATTCGCTTTGAGCAAGGACAAGAAACTTCACCTTAGACCTCTCCGACAGTACCTGGCCTTGGCAGGCGCCTTCTTTGGGGGACATGTGAATCTCTTTCAAGTAACTGCTTTCATTAGGATGATGGAAAGTTGCAGCTGAAAAAAAAAAAAAAGATGTTGATAGAAACAGTAAGAATGGATAGAGTTGGTAATCAATTGGGATAAAACATTCCAAACCAAATATGAGGAACTAAGATGAATTGGCCAAAGCATTTTAGATGTAAGTTAAGGTCATAGATCTAAATATATACATAAAATTTTTTGAGAGAAATATTTCTTAGATGTGGCAGAGAATTTGGAAAAGGGTAGCAATGGCTTTTATTTTTATGAGAAAAATTAAGTAGTCACTGAAATAACTGCTAGATTCTTGCACAGATCACGAGTCAGTGCTGGAATTGGAAGCAGAGTCAAAATTTTACAGAAAAGATATAAAAAACAGTGCTATAGTGAATGAAATAAAATTTTAGTAGATTTCTACATTACTATTTCTTAAGTTTTCTCCACCTGGTAATTCCCAGTGAGTAACTTAGCTAATTTAAGTTTAATTCTGAATATTTCAATTTGTTCAGTTGTGGATCTTAAATATCTGGACCTATCTAGAAACTATTGTTAGCAAAATTTAAGGTCTATAGTAAAACACATTAGCTGAGTTTAATGGATCAGTCAGAATTCTTTCAATTTCAGTTTGACTTACCCTCAAATCCCTCTTTAGTTTTCTCTAAAACCTTACTTAGAATCCAAAGAAAGGAACTCTTGACAAAGTACAGTCCAAGGTTTTGCCTTTCAATACCACCTGACCTGAGCAAATGACATCCTTTTTTATAAAAACTATTGTATTTACCTCTAAAAATTCTTAATTAGCACCCTGGTCTCCTCTGTTGCAAAGACATGTGATATCCAAGCACGTATGCCTGTTACATTGGAAACACTAAAGAACTGCAAAATTGAATAATTTTTCTCTCCCTGTTCCAGCCAGGAAGCACCAACATTCAGGGAAACTAAAATCTTTCAAAGTCAGTAGGTTCAAATTGTTCCCAAGGGTCAGAACAGATTCCTGCTTTGGAAGTAAAAGAAGGAAAGAAAACCTAGAAGAGTCATAGGATGATTCTTACAAAAACCCATATAAGAGAAAGTGGCATTTTAATGAGCTGGGCTCTGCTCAGTAAGCACAAGCCCTCACTACAGGGTCTTATTTATGCCGCTTCTGTTTTTGTCAGAGCTTCCTGCCAGCAGCATCCTGGCATTTGAAACCAAGTGAACTAATCCTTCCTTCCTTCCTTCCTTCCTTCCTTCCTTCCTTCCTTCCTTCCTTCCTTCCTTCCTTCCTTCCTTCCTCCCTCCCTCCCTCCCTCCCTCCCTCCTTGTCTGCCTCCCTCCCTGAGCTGAGGTCTAGGTTGGACATGAAGGCTCATGCCTGTAATCCTAGTACTCTGAGAGGCCAAGGTGGGACGAGGATTGCTTTAGCTCAGGAGTTTGAGACCAGCTTGAGCAAGACCTCATTTCTATAAAAAAATAGAAAAAAAA
>CAUYON010090024.1:0-63513 GCA_963573935.1 Arctocebus calabarensis | reverse complement strand
GAAACGGAGAGAGCTTCTCTCTCCCCACTAGAATTTTCTCCCTCTAACAGATGCCTTAATGTTTTCTGTATTCTTTTCTTTCTTTTCTGTGAATAAATTCTGTCTTACAAAAATTAAAAAAAAAAAAAAAAAAAAAAAAGAAGGCAGCTCTCTTGGGAGAAAGGTTATCTGAGGTCATCTCTTCAACATGCTGAGTCTGAAAGGTCAAACAAAACGTAGGACATCTTTAAGGAAGATATAAAATGAAATGTTATCTTTCTTTCTTCTATAAATTGTGATGCATTGTACCAGAAATGCATTAGCCAGTGTTCTCCAGAGAAATAGAACCAATTAAAAAATATATATATATACATACACACAGGCACCTGTGGCTGAAAGGAATAGGGCGCTGGCCCCATATGCCAGAGGTGGTGGTTTCAAACCCAGCCCTTGTCAAAAACCACACACACACACACACATATACATATAAACATGTATTTATTTATAGAAAAAAGAGGAATGGGTTAATATGAGTATAGGGTTACAAAGGCCAAGAAATCCCAACTAAATTTAAAGTTGGCCCAGGCAGCCCATTAATGAAGCTTAAACCATAGCACATTTTCTTTTTTTCTATTCCCTTTGTGCTAACCACCTCCCTCTAGATCAGGCATCCTCAAACTTTTAAACAGGGAGCCAATTCACTGTCCCTCAGACTGTTGGAGGGCTGGACTACAGTTAAAAAAAAACAAACTATGAACAAATTCCTATGCACATTGCATATATCTTATTTTGAAACAAAAAACAAAATGGGAACAAATACAATTCACATCAACGCATGTGGCCTGCAGGCCATAGTTTGAGGACCCCTGCTCTCGATGCTACTACATTTATTTGGTTATGGTCTATGACTTTTTACAAAAATTCAGTTTTATAAGCAAAGTGTCACAAGAATGGAAAATGAAGCATCACATGTGCTCAGTACTAAATTGAAACTAGTAAATTAGCAACTACATGCTCACGTGGTCTATGAGTGTCAACACCCATGAGGACCTAGGTGCTTTTGTTTGAGAGAATATTTGCATGTGAGTTGATTCTTCAATTGTGAGATTCTTCAGCCTTCACATATAAGCTAAGTCTGGATATTTTGTTGGATTTATTAAGTTTTACAGGAGTGGAGCTGATGTGTTGAGAAACTTATGTTTTCTGTTGATTTTCTGCAACTTGGGAAGTAGATCATGGAAGATTTAGAGTTAGAAAAATCACAACTCTGGGGGAGCTAAAGGAGCATATCATTTCTAGCAGAAGATGTTCTTGCCTCTATCTGCTAAAAGTAGATTCCATCCAGATTCTACTTAGTTAGGTGCTTGGGTTAAATGCTTCTGGATAGAGCTGAACAGAATTAAAAGTACAAGAAACTAGGGGTCAGTAGAGAAGAAATTAAATCAATAGTATGAAGAGTTTTGTGTTATCAACATTTTGTGCATTTGAGCAACTATCATGAATTATGTTTCTGAATTGTCTTCGTGGTTAGTTTATATCACCAAACACTTTGTGGTATGCTGGCAGAAATGGGATGGCGTCATGTCCCAGACTGTGTACACTATGACTTTGGAATAAATATGATTAGTGTTTAGTTCTGACTCATTTCATAGGCTGCTAAAACAATATAAAATTGCATTCTTCACCAAAGAATTCTCCTTATTTCATTAGTTGCTGCAGATACATAGAATGAGTGTTAAGGTTTAGAAAAATTAGGCATAGCTTTTTTGATTGGCACCCACCCCACACACTGGAGCTTACAGGATAAAGAACAAAATGTGATGCATTATTAACCTTAATGTCCCCCTTTCATACCTTTGCCAAGGAATGATCAAAATTATAAGCGAGAACATTTTTTTTTGAGCTAAAGTGTTGTGGTAGGAGGTAGAGTTTTTGGTGAGGGACTGAGTACAATGGTAAAGACATGGGCTTCTGTCTGACATGTGGTAGTGGGTATCTGATGTTTTTACTTGCTGAGCATCCACTGGCCCCTTCTTTTTGAGATAAGATCTACTCATCCTCCATTCTGTGTGATCTGAATGTGACAATCACTCAAGAGGCAAAGGCCAATGAGAGGCCCAAGGGATTTCCTCCTGGAAGCTGTAATTCAGATCCAGTGTTCCTGCATCACTAAGACACAAGTTGACCCATTTACTGAGAAATGGTATTAAATAGATTTTTTAAAATATAAAAAAATTTCTAACCTGATTTCAGGGTAGAAAATTATTAGAGCTAAACCATTTTCTCATTAGAGACCTAAATGGACCTTCCCTGGGTTGCTGCTCTCCACACCTGCAGAGCTGCCCTAGTTCTCGCCCTTCCTTTAGGATCCTTCAATTTCCTGCTCTTGTGGTTGTGCTAGTCACAGTAGGTTCTGGTGCTTGCAATAAGAGCCCCCCGACTGGTAAGGCCCCACTCGATGACTCCTCATGGACAGAGCTCCTTTGGGTAAGCTCTTTGTCAGCTCTTCTCTCTTCTCATTGCCATGGAGAGTGGCACAGCTTCCTGAGAGAGGGCTGTGTGACGGGGGTAAAGGTGTGGCCTCAGTTGATTGCTGAGTAGGCTTTGGCTGGAGGCATCAAAGGAATCTCTTGGCCTTCACATAAGCCAGTCCTTTTCATCAGGACTGGGGTTTATTTAGTGGAAGTTGAGATAAATCCATATAGGAACAAAAAAAATTGAGCTTTTGCCTCCCTCATCCTCTTTGCTATAACTTGCTAGCAATGGACTGAACTGTGTCCTCCCAAACTCCCATGTTAAAGCTTTAACCACCTAGAGGTGATGTTATTTGGAGATGGGGACTTTGGGACTTCATATAAACCAGATTATTAGATAAATAATTAAATTTATATGAGGTCATGAGAGGGAGGTCTTCACGATGGAATTGGTGCTCTTGTAAGAAGAGATGGCAGAGTTGTTCTCACTCTCAAGGGGCACGCACAAGGAAAAGCCATGCGGACTCCCACCCTCCAGAACTGTGAGAAAATAAATGTCTGTTGTTTAAGCCACCCAAACTGTGCCATTTTGTTATGGCAGGCTAAGCCAAGATGTGGCCTGTGAACCTCTCGTGGTATAAGGTGGTTGAATGAGGCAGAAGAATTCTAAACAAATGTCACTAGAGATGTGGCTGAATAAATCCATCATCTTGAGTAATTACAAAAAACTTGATGAGCCTGGACGGTCACATATTTCACTCACACCGTTGCACAAACTGCAGCTCAGCTTCTGCATGGTGTGACCTTGCCAGGACAGGTCTCAGGCCTCTTCCTCCAGTGCTCCCACTCTCCTGCATTATTGGGGCCACATCCTATACTATGACTAGGACGGACATGCTGTTTTAGACATTTTAAAAGTAGGCTAGCTGCTGAGAAAGAAGTGCTTGTGAACTGTCCCTTGAATAATCCACTTAGCCTGTTCTAAGTACTTCCGTGCAAGCAATAGGTTGAGCCATATAAGATTGCTGTTTGGAAGGTGAAAACTATTAGCTATTTCACATTATTCAACCTGTGTTGTGAGAGCTGGAGCCCTTCCCTCACTCCTCTCCCCACTGTCAGCCACAGCCTTCTCCTTGCTGTTTCACACAGGGCTGCTCTTGCCCTAGGGCCTTTGAATTTCTGTTCCTTCTGTCCTGATTGTACTTTTAGATATCCACTTACCCACTCCCATCCTCACTTACTTCCAACCAATTTTATGCATAGACTACTTTTCCAAGAGGCCTTCACTACCCCTTCTCCTGCCCAAACACACTTTTTTACCCCCTTCTCTGCTTTATTGTTTTATACTTTAGAATTTGTCACTATTTAACACAGGTATTTATTTTTGTTTATTGAGTATCTCTACCAGTATAATGGGAGCTCCAAGAGAGCAGGGATTTTAGTCTGTTTTATTCACTGCTGTAATTCCAGCATTTAAAATAGCACCCGTCACATAGTAGAAATTCAATAACATATGTTGGATAGATGAATGTGGACCAGCTATTGGTAGTCATAAATCCATGGTTCCAGATCTTTGCAAATACTATCCTGGTGATTTGCACTCAGTTTTGGGCACAGAGGGACTATGGAGATATGTGTGGGTATGACACAGGCCAAGGACATGAGCCTGTGGCCTGTTTCTTTACCACAGTAACAAGACAGTTGAGCTTTTGTCTCTCTTTTGTGTTGGGTTTCAGATAAGATTTCATTAGAAAAAAGGTTTATGCAATAACAACAGTTCAAAGGGCCGTGATTAGAGATAAGAGAAAACATGTTTACAAGTGATCATGTAGTCCTGAGCCTAAAATTATGAACATCAGTGTTTCTTCACCACCCCACAAAAGCATAAGGGGTAAGAGGGGAGTCAGCCACAAAGTTTCAAATACAATGAGTTTTATATCCAAGAAATTGTAAAAATTCTTCTCTTGGTTTTTTTTTTTTTTTTGAGACAGCATTTCACTCTGTCACCTGAGTAGAGTGCCTTGGCATTATAGCTCACAGCAACTTCAAACTCTTTGGGCTCAAGCAATCCTCATACCTCAGCTCCTGGTAGCTGGGACTATAGGCACCTGCCACAAAGCCCAGATAATTTTTCCACTTTTTAGTAGACATGGAGTCTCACTCTTTCCCAGGCTGGTCTTGAACTCCTGAGCTCAAGCAATCCACCTGCCTTGATCTCCCAGAGTGCTAGGATTAGAGGCATGAGTCATCACGCCTGGCCTTAAAATCATTCTTAAAATATGATCGCCATTGTAACGCCTTGTTCTAAACTCTCTCTCCCTTATCCCAAGGTATATTTCTCTCTATATACTTTCATTGTGATTGAAAATTCTCAGTGGGGAAAGGGCCAACAGTGTTATTTATATAGTTGCCCTTTGCTTGAAAATTGACATAAGTGGTATACTGACCAGATGCAAAGGTAAGTGGGTATTAAGAATAACAGTTCATAGTCCATATTCTCCAAAATTTGGATAATTTCAACACAGTTCAAAATACAAGATAATGTGAAAGTTGTTAAGGCTGTAATACAAAGACATTAGGAGTATGTGTGTGAAAGCCAGATGGTGAACCACATAGGAAAAATAATCAAAATATGTGTCTATCCTGATTTATTTGTTCTTTGTATGACCTGACCCAGAGCTGTGCCCCATAGCTGCCTTTTAGTGACCTCCCAAACTGACTTACTCTAGAAGGAATAATAGCCAGAAATCTGTATAGTTACACAGCTAAATACTTGGCAGAGCGAGAATCAGAACATGGATCATTGAAGGCTAACCTCATCTCCCCTTTTCCTCCCAGCTACCCCATGTTGCCCTTAAAAATCCTTCACAATGGACATAAATATACTATGTTAGTACAGAACTCTGCATTAGTGAAAAGGTACACACAGAGATCAAGCAATGTTAGATCAAACTTTGATCTAACTAGATTAGGAATTGAAAAGGAGTATGCTAACTGCAGTACACATTGGTTGAATAATTAATGATGACAAATAGGAGAAATATCCTTTATCATACAACTGTAAACATGTCAGACACCAGGGGGAGATTGGTAGGACCTACATGATAGTTATAGGAGAGTGAATGAAATTCTGGTAAGTGCAGATGGGAATCTCCAGGCAGGGAGGTAGAGTAGAGATACAGGGCCTAGTGACCATATCCATTGTAAAATGTAGCTGATGTAGTAAAATGAAGTCCTTGGTTTATATTTTTCTTGCCCTTATATTATCTGTTAAACATAGTGGTTCTTAACCTCTTTTGGTTCAGAAGCCTTTTGAAAATCTGGTTAAAATTATAGACTTTCTCCTAAGAAAAAAGGCCACAAACATACAATGTCTTCAAAGGCTACTAACTGGTGTGCAAAACATATAGCTTTCCCATTTACCTGTAACTGAATTTAATCTCTATTGCAAGCCTGAATTTTCTGCCTAGCAGTAGAAATCCAATCCAGTTACTGCCCCCCAAATCATCCCTTTAGTGACTTCTCCATGATTCAGGATTTAAAATAACAACATACAAATCATGCCCTAGTATGGTGGCTTGCGCCTGTAATCCCAGTGCTTTGGGAGGCCCAGGCAGGAGGATCACTTAAGGCCAGGGTTTTGAGGTTTGACAGCTTGGAACAAGAGCAAGCCCCTGTCTTAAAAATAAAACAAAACAAAAAAAACCACCCAACCAAATCATGGTATTTTCTCTCTTTTTCCTCCTTCTTGGGGTTACTTCCAAAGTCTGGGGCTCTACTGGTGCTGCATTTGCTCACAGCTGGTACCTGCTGACATGCACAGTGATGTGTTGGGGCTTCTGGTAATTGGTGCTCTTGCTTTCCTTGCCAAGATATCCATATCCCCATTTTACTCCAGTTACAGAGTCCCTGCTGCCCTTTGTTGCTGAGTCCTTTTGTCCTGACCTGACTAGTAGCTTCCTTTCTGTTGCCAGTGCCCTCTCTATTCCTGGCGCGGGAGGCAGGTGCAGGACCTCCAGTATCTCTGACACCTCTTCCTTGCTCCTTCTTCTGATTCTCTTTCCCCTTGACATCTCACAGGCTCAGGATGAGACAGGAGAAATAAGTTGGTCACAAAGTATTCTCTCTCTGGGGAATATGAGAATAGGCATATATATTCAAAAACATAAATGAAAATGATTCGCCACAGGGGATGGGTGCAAATGTGACTAGAAAGGATGAGGAAGTGAGTGAGACTTCCAATTATGCATCACAAACACAGGGTGTCCCAAAGTTTGTCCATGAAGTTGACATCCTCAGGGAAAATGGGAAGTTGTAGGTAATTGTACCTTTATTTACAAATATTTACAAAATACTCTCTATGTTTTGGCCACTTCTTGGTAAAATTTTGACCAAGGGGAGTACTTCAGAAGTAACCATAGTGGTATTTGGCAAAGACAGGAGAGCGTACTTCCCCCTCTACTTTAACTAGATATGAATTCAACTAAGCAGGGCCGGTTAGCTTCTGAGATCAGGCAAGGTCTGGCTGATTCAACTAAGCAAGGCTGGCTAGCTTCTGAGATCAGGCAAGGTCTGGCTAATTCAGGTGGAATGGAAGCATGAGAGAAAGACTCTGTTGATGTCGCTGACTTTGAAGAGTGGGAATGAGCCAAGGGAGGTGGGTAGGTTGGTAGATGTGTGGAAGGAGTGAGATAGGATGTGAACAGTTGGTGGTTCTTAGGGACAGGTACACAAGTGCCCTTTGTGATATTCTTTTAGATTTTTTTTATATGTTTGAAAATGTGCAAGGTAAAAAATAAATTAATTGAAAAGAAGAAAGAAAACCTACACTGTGAATTAATTTAGTCCTGGATAATGTTGCTATTTTGCACATAAGAAAGGTAAATGATATGAACATAGACACAAACAGCAGTGAGCAGTAGTGGGGGCGGGACTTGGAAATTCCAGTTACACATCTGTTGTACTCTTCATTAAACAGGTGTCTAGCTACCTGTGGACCCTCCTTGCCTCAGGAACTTTGGCCTGTAAATATACTGAGCACCCAGCTATGTCCATAGATTGAACAATGTTTAACTATGCTACCACTCTGCAATGTACATTTTGTTTTTAAAAAAAAATATGGTAGAACCTCTAAGGTGACCACCCAAGGGACTGTTAACAAAATGGTCAACATACAGAGGTGGTCAATATAAGAAACTAGGCCTGCTGTATTAATTGTATATGTAGTGCATGACCCATCTATGAAAATTAGGTCAACTTAAGGAGGTGGTCAACTATGGAGGTTCTTCTGTATTTAAAAATAAAAGCATTCCTCTTCTTTTAGATATCTACATTGAGGGCTTTTATTATCTGAAAAGCTATGTATTTGGAATCTTTTTTTTTTTCTGGTTACTTTTATGGTCTCTCTGCTGATTTTTACTTAAAAGGTGCAGTAATAGTAATCCTAACTTGATCTAATTGGAAGCATTTCTTTGAGGGCAGTGAATATGATCGCTTTTGTTCATTGCTATATTTCTAGAGCCCAGAACAGTGCCTTGTATTTAATATATGTGTCCAATAAATAACGGCTGTAAAATGAATGGGGTAGAACTGTAGGCAGGGAATCATTTTATTTAGAATATCGTATATTATCCATCCAGATACATGTAGAATGTTGTCTACATTTTAGCGTCATTGCATAACTCCCTGAAGTTCATCCTTAAACTCTAAATTAAAAGCCCTTCTCTGTAGTTTTTCCTTTCTACTCAGTGATTTTTCTGGCATTTTTCAGTCTTAATTTCTCTATCATTCAATTTTGTCACTTCTAAATAGAGCCCATCAGCTTAGCTGAGTGCCTTTTTATATGTGCATTTTATGTCTTGCATATGTCTTTTAAACTCCTTAAAAACAGAAACTACTTTTCATATATTTTGCGGGTCTCTTTTTCAAACCCAGGACCTGACATGATACTCTTGTGTGTGTGTGTGTGTGTGTGAGGATTTGTTAATTTTGGCTCTCAAGCTTCTGTTTCTTCCTCTTCTCTTGATAATAACATCACACGTTCTTCCTAGAAAATAATCCCACCTCCATTTAGTGAAGAAATGGGAGTAAATTGGGTTATAGCCTTCATATGAAAGCTATAAATTAGCTTCATAGTAGGGCTGTATAAATTGGATACTTTTTCTTCCATTCTTGAGACAGGGAAAGGGGTAAGGGAGGGAAAGGAAGGGGGAGGGTGGGTGGAGAGAGGGTAAATGGTGGGATCACACTTATGGTGCATCTTAGAAGGGACAGGTGAAACCTACTAAATGCAAAACATAAATGTTTTCACACAATAAATGAGAAAATCCTATGAAGGTTATGTTGAATAGTTGGATGAAAATATTTCGGATTGTATATGAAGCCTGCACACTGTACCTTATGATTGCACTAATGTACACAGCTATGATTTAATAAAAAATAAAAATTTTAAAAAAAGAAATGGGAGTAAAAGAAAGTTGCCCTGCTCTTGCCTGGCCAGGTAGGGAGGAGAGATCTGGGAGGGATAGGTTAACAGCTAGCCAGATTGCAGTTTTCCTTAGAAGCATAATTAACAAAGGAAGGATCCACCATTGTCAAATATTTCACAATACCAACTTAAGAAATTTATCATTGCATATAAGTGAAGATATTCTTGAGGTTGCTGTGATTACTGACCCATAAATATTCTTTCATGTTCTTTGTTGTTAGGATTTAATTGTATAAATTGTAGTTTTTGGTCTGTAGTTACACACAAAAAGGGAAGCTGGGCAGTGCCCTCCCCATCAGCCTCCCAGTGATAGGTAACTAGCAAGGTGGTTAAGCCCCAGGAATCCTAGATTCTGCAGTTTTCTTTTGCTTACAGGATCCATACTCATGTCTGCAGTGTCCAGAGCCTCCATACTGTTGTATCGTGCTGTTGTTTGTCATTTGTATCCTTTCCAAAAAACAAGTAAACTTAGTAATGGGTAAGCCTACTATATCTCATGCATTTGTTTGACAATTGGAACCTGAAAACCACAGCCCAGGACTTGCAGCATGTGACTCAGGCTGAGCTAATAATACTTTTTCCTGGGGCTTTGAATCTTGGTTGGTGGCACATGTTCTAAATGCCCTTAAAGCAAAAAAAATTCCCATGGCAGGCATAGCCCTTTAACAAAAATGTAAACTAGTTCTCGCTCTCTGGACTTTAGAACTACTTTGTTTCTATTTATAAGTTTTCTCACAGATTCTGTTAGTATGCTACCTTTCAATTGAATTCCTGTTTATTTAAGTTAACCAAAGATGGTTTCTATTGGCTACAACTACAGAAACCTGACTAATATAAGACAGGTTCTCAATATACTTTTATTATATGGTTAGTGTCACTATGTAATAAACCACCTCTTGAAACAACTGCCATTTTATTTAGCTCAGAATTATGCAGGTATGCAGGTTAAGCTGGGTTCAGCTGGATGGTTCATCTGGTCTGAGCTGGATTTTCCCCTGTGTCTGTGAGAAGAGGCAGGTCAGCTGGAAACCTCTGCTTCTGGACGTTGGCCAGCCATCTAGGAAGTTAGCAGAGTATGTGGTAGCAGAGTATATCAAAATAATGAGAGAAGCTTTATGGGCAAATTGTGTCCCCTTAAAATTTATATTTGAAACCCTAACTCCAGTACCACAACATGTGACTGTGTTTCAAGATAGGGTCTTTAAAAAGGAAATTAGGTTAAAATGAGGACAGTAGAGTGCTAATCCAATTTGACTGTTGTAATTACAGGAAAAGGAAATTTGGGCACACAAAGAGATGCTGAAGGCATGCACACACGGATAAAGGGTCATGTGAGGACACATAAGAAAGCAGCCACTTGCAAGACAAGAAGAGAGATGCCTCAGATTAGGCCAAACCTGCTGAAACCTGGATCTTGAACACCCTGCTTCCAGAAACGTGAGAACTGAAATTTCTGTTTTTTGAGCTACCCTGTGTGATATTTTGTTATGGAGGCCCTAGGAAACTAATACAGGAAGTATGCAAGGTCTCTCGTGGCTTGGGCTCAGAATTGGCACAACATCAGTTTAGCTGCATTGTATCAATCAAACTAAATCACAAGTTCACCCAGCTGGGAGGTCACATTGCCGATGGGTATGGATACAGGGAGGGGAATAATTGTGGCCATTTTAAAAAACAATTTGCCACAGTAAATAGAATGGTAAAGAAGTACACAGAGCAGAAATAAATATTAATGCAGGAAATGGTGCGGGCACTTTAATCTGTAATTGCAGTGTTTTATCCAAAGCGTATTTCCATTTGGTTGCAGTGGAATAGGCTAGCTGATGTTCATCCTGTAATACAATGACAATATGCCCACCTGCTCCAAGAGGCTCTCTTCTTTGTGGTATGAACTAAAATGCCTTGACAAATGACCAAAATGTGGGAGGAATTTTTTTTATCTTTACAGATCGAGCTCTATCATTAGATCCTACAAAACTCGTAGTATGTCTAATTAATTTTTCAGAGGCACAGTTGCCCGTCTTCTTGTTGACAGGGTGGAATGGTGGAAGAGGTCAGAGAATGCCCTTCACTGGACTTGTCACATACTCCAGTCCTCTAAAGGAGGGTCAATGGTTTGCTCTCCTTTATATTTCCAGTGATCCCAGGAGGTTTTCCAGAAAAGACGCACAGGCACTGAAGCTCTAGTTCCATTCAGTTCTTAGTGGAGAAGGCCGGCATCAGCTCTTTCCTGCCTCAAGTCACTAAAGAAAGTTAATTTCTTTCTTTGCTTTGGATTATGGCATCAGGCTAATGTTGGGGATAGACAGATTCTTGTGGTTCCTGGAAGAACTAAAAAAAAAAATGTACTGCTTAAACCATCTTTAGATATTTGTTCAATACTTATTTAGTGAGACAAACTCTTTTCTTACCAATAAAATTATATATCTTTCTTTATTTAATCCTCTTTTCCTATTTTAGTTTTCCCCAAACAAAAATTCACATAGTGAAAGTATTTGGAAATAATAACGTATTTGCTGAAGGGTTTTCTAGGGACCAACAAATGAATATGTGCACTCCACAGTGCCCGCCACTGCCCTGCTTATCACTCAGTGAGCATGGCCCGGTCTTTCAGATCCCTCGTCCTCACGGCTACCAGGTCGCTCTCCCTCTCTCCACCCTCGTTCATGCTGTGCCTTCCTGCTCCTGCCTCACATTCTCTAAACCTCTTCTTGGGATTCTCAATCTCTCTTTACCTTTCTTAGGCAGAGCAATTTAATGCTGCTAAGAGTTCTAAATCCAAATCCTCTTACTCACTACTGAAAATGGCCTTTACTAACATCAAAGGCTATTACATAAAAGAGAAAAGTTTTAACTTCTGTGTAACCAATACAAGTTCTTCTAGATACCCCAGATTTCTCTTTCTTAGAAAGGTGTAGTAAACCTGAGAAATTTACTGTGAATACATTTCTACGGTAAAATCCAAAATAAGCAATTTCTCACTTGACCTTATTGAGTAGGAGTGGGGCCCAATTTATATGTTTCCATTGTGTCCTTGTGTGAAGAGTTATTTGGGAGTAGAAACTTGAGTTCAGATGATTCCCACAGTATCTTAGCAAGCCTTACGGAGTAGAGTCCCGAAGGTATTCAGCTTGTCCAACCTTTAGCACGGCCCTAGGTTTGTGACGGAGAAATTAACTATATCTGAAAGCAGAACCCTGCCTGCAGTAGCTGGGATGTGAAAGCTTTAGTCTTCATCTACTGCCCCCTGAACACTGGGTCTGTTACGCCGGTCGGCGAAGTGACTCTGGTGTGCTCCACCAACGTCCCCAGCTCAGCACTAACACGGTAAATAGTGCCAGAGAAATAATGTTTGGGGAGGTAATATTTTCTTAAAGTAATTTTATTTTGCTCATGTTTGAAAATATTAAAACAGAATATTAACACAAGCTGGCATTCCTGTTACTAAAACAGCCTTCAGAAAGGCATCTCTTATGAAACCTAAGAGCTAGGCTGCTGTCTACCTTGTATCTCACACACAAAAAGCATCAGAGGCATCTTGGAAATGAAAAAAGCCACCGCTCGGGATCCATGCGTGCGCACACTGCTGCGGATGGTAGCACAGGACACCGACGAGACGGGTATTAGAAGGCTGCATTTTAAAAGCAGCACTGTATAAAATATTAACCCACGGTTGTGTAATTCAGCCTTGGGAATCCAGTGGCTTTCTATTTAGCAGGAAGAAGGGAAAATTCAAGAGGCTAAGTCCTTTTTAGGTACTATAGCAGATTCTTTGGCAACAACTGATCTTACACCAGGCACTGCTGTGGGACGAAGACCGCGCTGGATCTCAGAAGCTTTGCACAGATGCAGCCTGACGGTGCTTCCTCCTATGCCTGGAGGACATTGCTTCTCCTTTGCTGTCCTCGGGTTTCTCTACCACAGTAGGGGTGGGGGACATCGTGGAAACTGGGTTCACAGACACAACTCAGGAGTGCCGGGCTGCAGGGAGTTCCAGTGTCAGAGGATGAACCTCTGGTGGTTGATGAAATGACTTCCCTCTTTATTCCTTCCCCTTCTCCGGTGTCCCTGAAAAGGCTTTAGGAAATGGAGCGACCAGTCCCTGCAGCAGTCGCCCCCTCCTTAACAAGTCTCACTTTGGGTTCTCCCAGCTTTTCCAGCCCCTTTCCCTGCCCCTCCTGCCTGCTCCCTGGATCTCGTTCCTCAAGAGAACTGACACTAAAGTCTTTGTTTTTAGCTTTTTGTCCCCCAGAGAACCTAAGCTAAGGTAGTCACCAAAAGAGAGGATAAGATTGAAGAAAATACAGACACTGTAAACTCAAATTTATTTAACTACATTGGGTAAAGGTCTAGCTCCACTTCTACCCAACGTTCTTTGAAATATCAGAAAAGGCTTGGTCCAGGCTGAGCAACCCAAATCTGAAAATCTGAAATCCAAAACACGCTAATGAATATTTCCTTCGAGTTCAAAAAGTTTTCAGATAGAGGATGCTCCAACCATACGCATAATGCAAATATTCCAAAATTTGAAAAAATCTGAAATCCAAAACTACTTCTGGTCCTAGGCATTTTGGTAAAGGGATGCTCAGTCTGTATTTTCACTCCCCCCCGACTAAAAAATGTCTATAAATGCATTGGAAAATGTGAACCTTCGAAGAACTCCTAGAAGACAGAATTGTGATCACATTTTGAGAGAATCAAGAGCAGAGCAGAAAAAATCACATCTGAAGATAAATCTCAAACCTACCTGTATCTTTCCACCTCCACTCTGTGTTACTAGAGCAAAACGCTTTCTTCTGTTACTGGAGTTTGGCCAAGTTCCACCTGTTCTCCCTGCTTGGCTCTTGTCCTCTTTTAATTCCTTCAGCTTGCGTTTCCTGCCTTGGGGCTTTTGCAACTGTTGGTCCTTCCACCTGAGATGCCCCTTCCCTGCTTCTTCCTGTGGCCAGCTCTCCTCATTCAGCAGATCTCACTTTAAGCCCCGCCTACTCTAGCAGCCTTCTGATCTCCTAGTCTGAAGTTGCCTTCCCCTGTGCTCACCTCCCACCACTCTCTCCCATCTCCTTGTTGGCTTCTTTCATAGGAGGTATTGAATCTGCTATAGTTTTGGGTTGTGTCCATGTTAGTGGCTATTTTCCGCATTAGATTAGTAGGAGCATGAGGCCAGGGACTGAGTCTGTTTCTTTTCTTTCTTTCTTTTGTTTTTTTTGAGATAACGTCTCACTTTGTCACTCTCAGTAAAGTGCTATGACACCACAGCTCACAGCAACCTCCAACTCTTGGACTCAAGCAATTCTCTTACCTCAGCCTCCCAGGGAGCTAGGACTACAGGCACCGGCCACAATGCTCAACAATTTTTTATAGAGACAAGGTCTCAGGCCTCTTCTGGCTCAGGCTCGTCTCGAACCTGTGAGCTCAGGCAATCCACCAGCCTCATCCTCCCAGAGTGCTAGGATTAAAGGCACGAGCCAACACGCCTGGCTGAGTCTGTTGTTTTTACGGTCTTATTTTGGGGCTCCCAGCTCAGTTAGTGACACACAGGGTAGAAAGAACGCCACTTTTTGTAGATTCTTCTTTCAGTCATCAAGCTCTTGGCCAACTGTGATGTTAAAATATGGGGAATCTGAAGAGGAATAAGACAGGACTCTGCCTTCTGGGGGCTCTGAGTTGAGGGGAAGAGCATATGCTTCTCATTTTCTGAGTCTTACTTTAAGTATTTGTGTTACGTATTTTATTTTCACTACCAGATTTTAAGCACTCTGAGCTCAGGGGCTCAATGATCTTCGTATCTCTGTAGAGACTATATATGTATGATGAGAATGAAATACTTTCAGAAACATTTAAGTTCTAACAGCATTATAAACATGATAAATTATTATTAATTATTATCTGAAGTACTATCTATGCGCAATGACTATTTACTGTTAATGAGTGAAGTGGAGGGGGAAGATGGTCTAACTAAAAAAGGAAGAGTTAGGATAGCGGTGGATGGATGGGTGGGAGACAGAAAGGCCAGCAAATCTAACAAAGGAAATGCTGGATTTGAAAGACAAGTCCCTTACTGCAGCAGGGACACTCTTTTGTTCCCTTTCTTTCCTGGAGCTTTAGAATAATTTCCTAATAATGATCATAATTATAATATTTTTCTAGTTGTCTATATGAAGCTGAAAAAATGGATGATAGCAATTTCAATACCATTAAAACCAGAAGTTCACAAACCATTACATGTTTGTCCATATGAAAATTAAGCTCATTATTTTCTGGCTTTGGCATGAGTTTGTTACACAAATTAATTAAAAATACAATCAGCAGCAATCATTAAATGTGATGTCATGGGAGAAAGTGATCTTGTACTAGTTTCACGGTTGTGAACGGGGAAGCTGGAAACATTGTGTACCTGTAATTTTATTAATTATTAATGAAGACCAGTATAAATAATGCATTTACTATTATGTTTCCTAAGGCAATAGGGCTTAGTATAGCCCAAGATAATAACTGCTGGAGATAAAGAAAACTCCAGCTGCTCATTATCCAACAGCTTGTCAAGAAGGGATATGGTTACTACCAGTGGACTTAAAAAAATCTGTGGGCTAATGCTTTGTAAGTATGGTTAATGATGATAAAGTGACCTATTGAGATGAAAGTTCTTCTAAGGTGAGACTTGGTGCCATTTCAGATTGACAGTACCCCCAGATGTGTTAGAGACATCTGATTATATTTGAAAAAAAATTGAAGGAAATATTTTTTTGTGTGTGTGTGTAGGTAGTATTTAATATGGGAAAAATTTTCACTGTGGCATGGAGAAACGAAATAAAGAATAAGAAGTAATTCTAAAGACTGAAAATGTATTGTCCAAGCTAAATTCATATTTGGAAGAAAATAAAAGTGTATTTGAATCAAAAGAACATGAATGTAATCTAAAAATTGAAAATAAGAAAGAAAAAGTCTATTTTTTCTTCACCTCTTTTGTATTCTTCCCCGATGATTTCACCTGGGCTTCATCCAGATGTTGATGTGTACAGGTGCACTGGGACAGGAACTTATGCAAAAGTTTACCTGATAACATTCTGCCAAAGACCCTTCTCCTGAGACCCACATGCTCTTCTGCCTCCACACATCTCATGTGGATTCTAGCCCCTCAAACCCAGAATCCTTTAACCTGGACTCATCACTTCCTCAAATCCTATTCCTTGTCGTCCTCACCACCCAGCCAGTCTCCCATTTATTCTTTTCCTCCCTTCCACTTACTTTGCATATTTAGTTGCTCACTGACTCCTGCCGCTTCTATATCAGAACTGTCTTTTGAGTCCAATCCTCCCCTTTCTACCTCCCTTCCCACTGCCTCCATTCAGATCTCCAGCAACAGAATCTAGCAGGTGACACTTCTCCATCCTTCTGAATTTGCCCATTGTCCTTGCTGCTGCAGCAATCCCTTTCTCTACAGGTGATGCTCAGACTCTCCGTCACATTGTCAAGGACCCCCCCCCCCACCTCACCTGCCATAATCGTTCACTCTTCTGGAAGTCCAGCCTCTTGGAACCCTGACCATACTCCAACGAGACAGGCTGCACTTCCTTGTTTGTGAGCTCTTTCTCCCTGGAATTCCTCTATCCCTATTTCCTACATTGTCCTTGAAGCTGCTCCTGAATGAATGACAATTTTGCATTTTTGTTAAGCACATAGGCTATGGAGACAGATCAGGTTAGAATCATCCATTGACTTGTGTGATGTGATCTTGGGTATGTCACTTAACTTCTTTTTTCTTAGTTTCCAAGTCCATAAAATGAGAAGATGAATAATGTTATCTATATCATAAGGTTGGTACCAAGGTAAAATGATAAAATATATGTGAAATGTGTTTTTAGGCCATGCACATACTTCACAAGGAGGCTGCAACATTCCTTCTCTGCATATAGTGAGTATGTAATAAGTATTAGCTACTATGACTAGAATTTCCTTTGGCAGAGTTAATTTCTCCACTTCTGGGATCTCTAAAGATGGGGACTCTGGTATCAGGAAAATTTGCTCATTTAGAAGAGTATCCTGAATTTCTAGGAAAGTATTAGGGAAGACTTCACATTTAGGATGAGGAAAATCATTTATTTATTTCTGTGGTGTCCTAGGTACTAGGAATACCAAGTGACCAGTCTATTGAACATGCCTGCTGTAAAAGAATGCAAAATTCTTTTTTTGTTTTTTCTGCTCCTTTAAACTTTCTCATCCCCTAGACAAGAACTTGTTGATGCCCATGGATGTTCTGTTTACTTTTGAGTACTAGACATTTCTCTTAGCCACATAAGTCACAAACTTAGTCTCAATTCAGTAGAGTTTCCAGTCTAAAATATGATTAAAGCTCTAATCTTAGCGGTATCTCTTCTTCTTCCTTAAGGTACGCCTGTATCAGCCCACAATCCTATAGTGGTAAAAGTGTCTTGCCAAACAATGGCAACTATGGCCTTGGTTATATAGGAACTGACTGCTTGTTGGGGGAGGTGACTGCCTTCTGCTGGGACAGATTATTGTGTCCTGTGATGGAAGTGTGCTTCAGAACATGGCAAAGCAGAGGAAGGGTGCTGCTATCCAGCTATGCAATGAGGAGGGCTTCCAGTAAGAAGCTGGGCCTTGCACATTTGCAAGCAGAGCAAGCCATATGTGCAAGGCAAGGAAAGGATCATGAACCTAAGTATCATTTGCCAAAGGGTGTTTGCTTTGTTTTAGATTGTAAGGGAATCACTTTTGCTAATTGTTATAGTAAAATGAATGGGCTCTGGTGTAACTATGGATTAGGTTATGAGATTAGATATGGAATGGACTGTGGATTGATTTTTTTTTAAGGTTATACCATTTACTATTTTTTTTAAAGGTTAATCCATTTACTACACGTATGACTCAGACAAGTTGCTTAATTTCTTTGGGTCCAAGCTTCCTCATCTAAAATGGGGAGGTTATTACCCACCTCAAAAAGCTATATATTTTCATAAGAAAATACATATGTAAAGTCCTTTGTGCTAAGCCTGGACCTTAGGCTGGGCTTGATAATTATTTACTGAAACTGACTCCCACATACTTCATGCTTTTACTTTATAACCAGAATAGGAAGAGTCGAAGCTATGCAGCAAAATCAGGAATAGCATTGCAACTTAGGTAGGAGATAGTATGTGTTAGACTTAATTATGTCGGTAGTAGGAATGGGAAGCAAGGCCACACATAGGTTGAAACAACATCCCAAAAGAGATAAACTAGCTGTGTCTGTTGTCATTGTTAGTTTTCAATTGCATTTTTATTTGCCTACTCAGTGATTGTGTTTGGGCTGGCTTGAAGGCCCATCCCCATTTTCGTAATATGAATGTTACTCTGTACATAGTTTGAAATCTTCAATACAAGTTATTTTTATCAAAAAAAAAAAAAAAGAAAAGAAAAGAAAATATTTCTACATTACAATGAGCTTCCTCCTGGGAGACGATAACCTAGAGGCATCACTATTTTATGAGCTGAGCCAATAATTGCTGGAGCAAGATTATCTCAGAAGCATAAATGGGATGTGATTCTTAATTATTTTTGATTTCTAATACAGATTATTTTGGTTTAACTAGCATAGATATTTATTTATTTGAAATGCTCTGCTTAAAAATAGTAGGGGCTATGAATTCAATCCAAATACAGGAGATTCATCAGAAGAAATGTAGTGGAAATAGCAGGAGATCAGGAATCAGAAAACCCGGATTCTAGCTCAATTGTTGATGGGTTGGGCACTTTGGCAAGGAACTTCTCTTGTCTGATAAAGAAATGTCACAGACTAGATGTGACCTGTGGTGTGATGGAGTGATCGCTAACTTATGTCCTTTTTACCCTCACATTCCTTTGTCTATCCCCACTGCTTCTGACCTACTTGTACTATGAAGACTCAACTGCTGCTAGAGATTCAAGTAGTTAGTGTAGGGGGCCAAAGCGCATCTCATCTTCGTAGGGTTCTGTCTGGGCCTAAGGATCAAATTGATGTAAGACAGATCAGCCGAAGAGCGCACAAATTTATTTAACAAAATTATGTGGCCCAGGAGCCCTCGTAAGGAAATGACCCAAAGAAGCAGTTAGAGTCAGTGATAAGAAGAGAAGTCTTATGGTCTCAAGTTCCTGTTTTTATGACAAGGGTATTATTTCTTTTGGTATATGGAAAGTATCTTTCATGTAAAAACTTTATTTTCTGCTTTTAAGATGAGGTCAGAATAATCTTGTACTGCTGGTTTTTTTTAAGTGTCTTTAATTCAAAATTATAAATATGTCAGAACAGGCTTTTTTGGCGGGTGGCATATTTTCAACTCCTCAAAGGGAAAGGATCTTATAAGTGGAAGAGTAGAAGAGTGGAAGAGTGTTATCCTAAAGTGAGTATGTGGGCATAATTATTTAGGTTATGAGTTTTCTTTCTTCTTAATGACCTGTTGCTAATATGAAAGCAAAATTTCTATTAGTGACTTTGATATAGAATAGCAGTTCTCAACCTGTGGATCGCAACCCCTTTCTATCTCCTAAATATCAGATATTTACAATACAATTCATAACAGTAGCAAAATTACAGTTATGAAGTAGCAAGGAAAATAATTTTATGGTTGGGGGTCACAACAACATGAGGAACTATATTCAAGGGTTGCGGCATTAGGAAGGTTAAGATCCACTGATTTAGAACTTGTTATTATTCTTAGTGACAAGTATTTAACAAAAACACATTATTTCTAAATTATGAATATTTACTGGTATTGCTTATCTTTAATAATGATTCTAGTTGCAGTACTTTTGATGACAAGAGTAGCTCAAAGTGGGATAATGTTTCAGGATAATTATTTGGGTCTTACCTATTATTTGGGTATTACCTATGAGTTTGTTCAGCAAATAGTACCATTCTTGGTAAATAGTAGAGAGTCAATCACTGATGTGGATTGAATGTGCAAACAAGGAAGTATTTGTTTCCCACTTGATTGCTTCAGTTGCAATTTGACTTTTTATACCAAGGTAAGTAAACCCTTAGAAAATCCATATGGAAATTTAAGATCCCATCTATGCGATGAGAAACTAGAGTAGGAAATTAAAGTGTTTTACAAAGCATCTTGTATTATAACAAAAATTGTTTGTCCCAATGTCTACAAATACATATTGTCCTATTGTAAAAGTTAGCATATTAAGAGCTATCCCAAGGAAATGTGTTTTCTACGTATATTTTCATGCTATGAACTTAAACAAGAGTGAAGTTTTTAGTTAACGGTGGTGTCTGAGAAATTTCTGGCATTTTACATAATCTTAAATGGCCCATTCATTAAAAAATCCTCTTTGTTTACCTTCACCAAATACCACAGGAGGCTGAGACATGACATTGAATTAATTATGGGTACAGGACTTTCCAAAATAACATCGGGTTGAAGATAGGCTGACATTTCAGTAATGCCATAGGTCAGAAAGGTAAGCTAATGTGGGCTCACATAAATCTGGAAAGCAGCTTTATGTTTTACACAGGGAAAGAAAGGAAAGAAAGAATCCCATAGTCATATTGGAACACTGCTTCAGGAGGGCCCCAAAGGTTACCTGGGTTGATCAGCATCATTGGTCAGGTTGATTGAATCCAGAAATATCACTAGCCGGGACCTAAGCTGGCCACAGAACTGAAGGTCCTACTGAGGCAGTTAGCCAGTCCCAGTGTGTCAGAGGAAGCTGCTCACTGGCCAACTTCCTCTTGTCAAGGTCCATACTCACGTACTTGTGTGTGTATGCGTGAGGACATGTGAGCACACGCTTCCCCCCACACACATAAAATGTCATGCATTGTATGAAAAGGCCTGGTAATAATATGAAAAGGAGCCTATGTTTGCGTCCCTATTCTGCTACTTCAGAGCCATATGTTCTACTGCAGATCACATAAAGGGCAGAAGATCATGTAACAGACCTCCTTTTCCCCACTGCTTCCCCTTCCATCATCCCCAAACCCACTCTCCGTCCTAGATAGTGGCCTTTCAGGACTATACCAGAGGGCTCCTGGCCTTCTGGTGTCCTGTTGGGTTTGTTAAATGCTGACTCCCAGGAGGGGCTGGAGGGAGGGATAACTGTGAGTTTGGAGTGTCACTGTTCCAGACCTCTTTCTGGGGGGTCATGTTGGACTGACTGTCTCCAGCAAGGGCTATAACGACTCTTGTGGAGATCATAGTTATGTGGCTCTTCCTGTTGTCCCTTTGCCCCTGAGCTCCATAGACTGTCTGAACCTTACAAGTGGGGAGTTATCCCTCCATAGCCAGTCTCTTAGTAAATCCTGCATGATTATCTTAATTTGGCTATGTCCTGTGTTTTCTGCCTGCACCCTGATGATATATTTAAGAGGCTGTGATTGAGAAGAACTCCGAAGTTCCTGTTCATCAGAAAAGGGGACCCTGCTGGGCCAGTGATGGGTGCCATGAGATTAGAAAGGTGGGAGAGGGAACATAGATACCCAGAATTAGCCATTCCTAAAGTCTCCCCCAATGTTTAACACTATAACTCTGATTATAAGAAACTGATGGAAGTCAATTGCAGTTTGCGCTTTATTATTACAATGGGGAATCTGCACTGGGAAGATAAAACAAATGGAATTCAAACAAATGGAGAAAAAACAAATGGAGTTCAAAGGCACATGCAAGGTGCATTAATGAAAACCAGCAGTGATTTCACACGTAAAAAAGGTGTCTTCTACCTAACACCTTTCAAATATTGTTGCTCATTTTTAGAACTGGATTATTTTTCACCAAGTATTCCTTTTATGTTAAATGTATTTTTAATTCTAAATCAATGCTTTCTTACATGTAGCAATACACAGAGTGTAAAAAGTATACAATTGTCGGGAAGCCCTGGTTTGACAAAGCGAGAAAAATCTTCATTTCCAATTATAGTATTGAAATTCGTTCCTAGGGCCCTGAGTATGTTTTCTTTATTTCAGTCACTTTTATGTTCCTCTCTGCCTCTCAAGTTAAAACAGAGGCAACTGACATTCATGAACTTTTAAGATGGCAGTACCTTTGAGCTTTCTTCTATATTTTTCCTACAGTGAATACATTGTCAAAAAGGCTGAATGTGCCTATTTCAGCACTCACTGTGGTGAGGCTTGTAGGGTAATTTGGGTCATCCTTCTCCTGGTCAGGATTTTGTCTACCTTCATTTTCAAAAGGAATCAGTGACCAGACTGCCTGTGGTCCACAGTACGAGCAATCACTGCAGAGAAGTGTTTGTGTAGTCAGTGTTCCGCACTTGATTTCCTTCCAGGCTGTTTGCCTGTGTGGGATTTAATCATTTGAACAGGTCAGCAGCTGACAGAATTTGACCATTTCTGTACCTTTTTTTTTTTTTTAAGATAGTTGTTTCAAGGCCTTATATTGTTGTTGTTTCAAGGTTCTCTTCACAAAACGAGAGTTCAGAGTAGCTACCACTTTTGCCCATAGGAGAAATAAAACCCACCAGTTACTGGTAAAAGACTTACTTGTCAAATAACTCAAATTAGACTTCCGATTTGATCTTTCAATGCCATTACTAGGCATCAACCAAAAGGAAAAAAAATCCTTTTATCATAAGGACATTTGCATTAGACTGTTCATTGCAGCTCAATTTATAATCACCAAAATGCAGAAAGAGTCTGAGTGCCCACCAACCCAGGAATGGATTAACAAACTGTGGTATATTTATACCAAGGGATACTATTCAGCCATTAAAGAAGATGGAGACTTTAAATCTTTTATTATCCTGGATGGAGGTGGAACAATTTCTTCTTCGTAAAGTATCACAAGAATGAAGAGGCAAGAATCCAATGTACTCAATTCTGATATGAAGGCAGTAGATGATCTAATACATGCCCATATAAGAGAAAAACCCAAATCAATTCAAGGTAAAAGGTGAAAGAAGGAGAGAGTGGGTAGAGAAGAGGAGGGAATGGAATGGGTGTGCTCCCACTTAATTGGTACAATGTTAGGGTATATGACACACCACTTCGGGGCAGGACATAATTATAAGAGGGACTCTATCTAACAAATGTAATCATGGTAACCTAATTTTTTGTACCCTCACATTAACCTGAAACAATAAAAAAATAAAATAAAAAGACTTTACTTGGCTATGGGATAACAAGAGTTAAGATAAAACCTCTTGCTTTTGTTTTCCAGATTTCTTTCACATACAGGAGGTTATATTATCCTTGGGCCAAGTAAGGAGGCTTGTAGGGGAAGTGCTTTATTCCTGGTTTACCAAAAAGAACTCTGAAACAAGTTGATTGGTCCAAACAAGGCTGTAGTTGTCATTTTAATGAGATACTCAGATTTAACCTTAAATATACCAGGTAATGTAGGAGAGCATACCCCATTCATACCTAGGTCTTAAAAGAGGGCTGGTAATTAAAGATAATGCTCTCCACTCTCAAGTTGTCCAGTCTTTTTTCCCCTCCATTTTTGTTCCTCTCTCTCTTTTTATTTAATATTAGGACATACACATGTTTTGGTTATATAATTTATTTTTGCACAGACCGAGTCAAAGTTGCAAGTGTACCCTTCATTCAGATGCACGCTGTACCCATCAGTTCAGAATGTACCCATCTGCCATTTTTCCATTTAGATGTTCAATTTTAAGCACAAATGTGCCTTTGGTACTTTGAGACAAAGCATAGACTATTAAATAGACTTGGGAATTTATAACACTTGCTCATTCCCTCTCAGCTCCTTTCTGCCTATTTCTTACTTTGCAGGAAGGCTGAGTGTCTAGATTTTTCACACTTGAGCCTTGTATTTAGATTTCAGAAAATATGGGTCACAGCACCACAGTAAAAGTAAAATAGAAATGTATACAGACACCTTTGGAAATTCTAAGACTATTTATTTCAATGAGCAAAATTCCTTTGTGCATGCTGCATGTAGAGGCCCTTGCTCTGTACTACGCCTGGTATCCCTTAATGGAAATGTGTGTGATTGGGGAGATCACATCTGGAAAAATCTAGAGTAATTGTGCTTATTAGCAGAAAGAGTCTGGACTTGGTGATCTCAGGGATTCTTTTGGCTTTCATAGCCTGGAGTTTCAAATACTAGAATGGCAGAATTTGATCTTCAAATGATCATGCTATGTTGGTGTTGCAGAGATAGCAAAGGGGCATGTGGTGGGGAGTAAGAAGTGGGGATGGGGTTGGAAAGGTGGTTTCAATGGGTGTGTCACCTAGGGAATGGAGTTGAGAGAAACCCCCAGTATAAAGGCAATAATGATGAAAAATATTATAGAAGCAAGCTTTGAGAAATCACAAGTAGTCATAAAGTTGAATACAGAGATCATCCCATAGACTTGGAACAGATGAATGAGTGAGGATCTGGGATACCACTAAGCTGTTCAAAGGTTTGGGTTCTAGAATCAAAGCTTGTGGATTTAAATCCCAGCTCTGCCCTCTATTAGCTACTGAAGAGTATAACCAGGGGCACTTTCGAACACTAGGCTCTTCTGGGAGTTTTGAAATAACTCAGGTGGCCAGGCCCACTTATGAAACAATCTCATTAGAATTGGGGGTGGGTAGGCACAGGCGTGAGAATCTGGATTGAAAACCAGTTTTATAGCATTGGTTATCAAACTTTTGGGTGTGTCAGATTTAACTGGAAAAATTTTTAAAACAGATTGCTGGTCTATAACCTCTTTGAAGACAAAAATTACAGCCCAAAAGTTTGTCTGCAGATCAGAATATTTGAATCTATGATTGCTCTCAAAGTATCTCAGATTTGAGTTATCAAATATGCACAATGACATGAAAGGAACATGAAAGACAGAACAAAGCAGAATAGTTCTGTGTAGGATGAAAGTCAGGTTAAAGTACAGCAGGTACATGGAATTGAACATAATAAAATCCACTGAACCACTGAATTTGTGGTTAAGACCCACAAATCTGTGTCTCCTTTTGAGTGAACTTGTAGCTTGATTCCTCCTGAAAACACAAGTCACCTTTTAAATTTTGACTAAAGTTGATTTTCCGAGGTAAGAAATGATAAATAACCTAAGAAAATCTCCACAGTAGAAAGAAAAATAAGCTAATATTAGGTCAGAAGCTTTACTATAAAAAGAGAGTAGTAGGGATATGGAAAATCCAGTCATAAAGTATACAGAGTACATTTGAGAAATGTTGGGTTATAGTAAAATACACAGAATTTCTGCCTATTCTTGTTCATGTCTTTACATTGCAAAACTTTGAATTTTTTTGTTTATTTACTTTTGGTTCTACATTTGAGCAGTAGAGTGTTCTCTGCTCTAAAGCCTTGATATACAAGGTGTGGTCCAAACCTACTAAATCATAATTTGTACTTGAAGAAAATATACTCATTCCTGGGTGACTTATATACTCATTCAAGTTCCTAGAGCTGTTCTATAGCATTCCAGCATCATTAACTCCAGGGTTGTGGGGAAGCAGATCATGGCTTAACAGAGTGTGAAGATAGGTTCTGCTGGTACCACTCCAGTTAAGATATGCATTGGTTAGAGACAAGTCTGCAGGGAAAAACATCTCAAAGAAGAGAATGCCTAGGAGTTCTCTTACCTTAGCCACAGAGTGTGAAATTTCAGGTCAATAGTGGAGAAAGAAAAGTTCAAAGGATGTTAGACACTCTCATGACACTGGCTGAGGCCACTTGGTCCTACTTTGTCTTTCAAAAGATGAACAAGGTCTTGACAAAGAAATAGGGAGTGAGTAGAAATAATAAAAACAATACCACTGTAACTGGTTTGTAGAAAGTTTATCCCAGTGGAATACAAGCATGCAAGGGTCTCAACTAGTGCCTTTGACCTAATTCTGTTGAACCTGCTTTTCCCAGACCTTAATAACATCTTGGGCAATCTCAGGGCTTTCAAACCTATTCCAGTTATTAGGTATAGTTTGGTCTATTGTGGAACTCAACTCACACCTGCTGCACCTCTTAGCTCAGGGCTTCTCAAAGGCCTAGGGGAGTACATAGTGGAGGAGAAGGGACTTGCTGTTGAATTTTATGTTTTGATATCTAGTGTCAAAACCAGAAAGGTAGGAAAGGTTCTATTCAATAACCTGTCATAGTATAATATAAAATTCCTGTTTGATTACTTCCTTTGTACCAATTGTATTAAGCCTTTTACAAATTTTATTTCATTTAATTCATATGACATCACCATATGGTGGTTTCTATTATTCTCATTTAAACAAAAAACCGTAACGAACTCCTGCCATATCTGGATGTATGAAACATGTGGCTCACAAGAGTAGGGCGCCGGCCCCATATGCCAAAGGTGGCGGGTTCAAGCCCAACCCCGGCCAAAAACTGCAAAAAAAAAAAAAAAGTCTCTCTATGTTGTAACAATTCCATGCAATACATGTCTTACAGTCACAATGAGAGAAACAACAGGTAAAACCTCCTTTTTTTCTTTGAAAGTATAAATGATTTAGGTTCTGCACATCACCTGTGAGGGTCACATGGGGAAAAGGCATGGTCTGAGTTTCCATTTTGCCAGATACTGAGGCACAGAGAGCAGCTGGCACGAGGGGCATCCTGAAGTGGCCACTTTCTGAAGAGGGCAGTAGAAACAGTTTCCTTGGCAGGTCAGTTCTGAGAGGCGGCGCTGGAAGCTTCTCCCAGTAGCTTGGCCTGGCATCTGCCTCATCAACCTGTTGAAAGATAATGGGGGCTCTTTGAGTCTCTTATTAAATAATCTTCTGTCTGTACCAGCTACAGAGATCTGTTACTTGCGAATCAGTACCTGGGCCAGGGCAACAACAAAGTCCATATTGTGTCTACTTTTCATCTTTGAAAGCATACTGGGAAAGAGGAAAACTGCAGACACGAATGGGCTTTGTAAAGACAATTCTTAGAACGGTCTGGTAGTCAGGGATGCCAATGGTACAATACTTCTCTGTGTTAGACAGATATGTCCCTTTTATAATAGTGTTCTTTTGAAACTAAAACTCTCATGAGAAGAACGTTTCAGATACATGAACATTTGCTCTAGCTTCACAATGTTGTTTATATACATTCACATTTGAGATTTTGTTTTGCCTTGGGTTGCTGTACATAACTCATCGCATTTGTTTCTCTGAAGCATGGGATCATGGACCAAGGAGTCAGAACACCCACTGGAGTCCTGGAACTGCCATTTATTAGCTATATAGTCTATTAACTGCTTTGAGACTCAATCTCTTCATGTCAAAATTAAAATAACCATAACAATAATATTTGTCAATCATACACTGTACAAGGTTACTGAGAAGACCAAGTAAGAATGTTCTGTGGATGAGAACGGTTACTGTAAATAAAATGATCATTATAACAGTTGTGTTTTTTTTGAATAATCTCTGTGAATAGAAAATGGTAGAAAATAGATGACTTAAAAACCCAGACTACTGGGGGAAAATAGATGACTTAAAAACTCAGACTACTGGGGGAGAAATAAAAAGAGAGGACATTTTTAGAAAGGAATGGAGAATAAGCTTATTATTATTTTTTTTGGCATGCAAATGTCTTTTTTCAAATTATGTTAGGCATCTCTGATCTTCCCCTATTCAGCATAGGTATGTTTTAATGTGGCAGTTTAGAACTCCAGGCAAGACAAACACATTTCATCTGTATTATTGGAAAAGATGGTCAATTTTCTCTGTTTCATTATCCATAAAAACGTTTTATTCCTCAAATATTGTTTGAACTACTTAATCAGTAGACATTGCTGAGAGGGCTCCAGATCTCTGATTTCAGGTAGTTGCTAAGTCAGGTTGATCTGTTTGAAGATAGAGTGAGGCACTTGTGATGTCTTGTGAAGAAGGCCCAGGACATCCCCATAGGGAAATGCCCTTCTCCTGCCCTCCTCTTTCTTCAAAGGGCAGGGTAAGTCTCATGGCGTACACACTCCCTTCTTCCCTTTCCAATTTGTGCTGCAGGATCATTCCATTTTTCTGAGTGCAGAAATCAAAAGGAAGACATTTTTAGTAATTTGCAAGGATGGAAATGATCATAGCTCAATCTTGCTATCATAATTTTCAGTCATGCCCTATCCTCATTTTTCTCATCATTACATGTTTAGGATGAGCTGGTGATAATTGTTTCCTGGCACCTGAGACCTTTGCCTATGGAAAAATCATTTGTAATGGGAGAATGGGCTTCACTTGCCATGGGGCTGCTCTCAACAGGGAAGGTAATGTGTTGGGAGCTCAGGTGGAAAGACAGCAGATTTCTTCGGGCAAAGGAGGTTGGTGGATGTCTGAGTCATGTTTATTACAAAATAACCCTTGCTGTAACTTGAATTAGAATGGTGTTTTATAGCACAAAAAGAGCTCTTATATATAGAGCTCTCAGATCCCATTTCATCCTGCCAAGCGATCTGTAAAGAAAGTATTATTCCTATTTTTCCTTATAAAAAACAGGTTAAACTTTCTTGTTTAATTAGCTTTAGGCCATGCTGCTGGTCAGTGGCAGAGTTAGATGTGTAACCTCATCTAGAGCCCTTTCTTGGTACCACAGCTATCTGATGATGACATGGGGGATAGTGAAGATGATGACGCTTTATTTTTATTATTACTTATAATTTATTTATTTACATGACAAGGATTCTGATTCCAAGCTAAGAACCTGAGGCTCTGGTGTTGGCTTTGAATTCTGCGTTATAGTTCCAATGTGGAAAGCTTAGATTTTTTATTTCTGCTTAACTTTCTTTACTAAAAAATGATATTACTCAATTTATCTATTATCTGTCAAATGATCAAAGTCAGCACTGGAAACAACTGGAAGTTTAAAATCACTCTTGTAATCTTTTTCTTGTTTTTCTCCCAGGAAAAATTTCCTCTTTCACAGTTTGTTGGCTTGTTTGTTACTGTAGAAATCAAATACATCATGGAAAGCTAGTTATTTAAAAAAAAAAATAGTTGGTTCTTTACTATTATGTGAAATACTATTTTTAGAAGTAGTAATTTAATTCAGTCTTATATTACTAGAGCCCCAAAGAGCCAGTTCAGTAACAGGCACAACTGCTACTACTACTGTCAATGGGATGATGCTAAAACTGAATATAAAATTTCGATAAATATTAAGAGAGATCAAACAATTGTAAAAAGAGAATGGGATTCTCTTCCCTCAAGACAATGGTACATATTGAGATAGATCTTATTTGGCTGTCTCATGAGGAAAATCACCCCCATGTCAGTATGAAGTGCAAGGAAAGGACATCTGTTTCTGAACATATGTATAAATCAACAACATGCAACTCCCTCTGGGATCAGTAAAATGTTAAGCAGACTTGAAGTAAGAATGTAAATGCATTCAGCAGCTATTCTTATAAGGAAAGGTTTTAGCATGTTTAGAATTCAAGAAAAAGAGCAGAACAGGACACTGGACATTTGGGGAGACAGGGTCATAGCACTGCTCGGTAGGTGATAAAGACTGTGGGAAGGGGCTGAGCTTGTTTATTTCTGAAAACACCCCAATACACTCTCACTCTATTCCTCATCTAACCAAGACAGGCTTAATATCCTGGAAACAAGTTATGAGATAAAAAACATATAACTTTTTATATGACTTGGGGTTCCTGATATTGCCAAGTGCTCACACTGGTGGTTTTGCTTCACTGATTAAGAGCATTGAGCTCATAAGCCCATTGAAAATTATTTGTTCATAGCTGGGTTTGTCTCCTGGAAGAACAGTGGCTTGCTGTGTACAATTGTGTATTAGATAAAGGTAACCTTGGGTTTTTCTTACTCTCACCTCCCTCCTGTCCTCATGCCCAGACCTTTCCCACATTTCTCACTTGCCTGCTCTCTCTTTAACATCATTTGGCTCATGTCTGGGTCTGCAGGCATCATACCAGTGTTCTTTGTCTGCTCCTGCTTGTCCACAATCCGGCATTTGCAGTCTGCTTCCCTCTCATTTAAACTTGCATGTCTGTGACTCTAAACTTGCATGATGTTAGGACCCTGTGTTCTGTTAAGTGAGAGCTTATCAGATCAATTCCCTAGCTCTATTAGAATTTTAACACAGGACCCTGTGTTCTGTTGAGTGAGAGCTTATCAGATCAATTCCCTAGCTCTATTAGAATTTTAATAGATAATAACTGAGGTTCCTCCAGATCTGAATAGGTATAACTTGGTGCAGGGAGCAGAGTTCCTTGGTAAAATAAGGGTGTAAACTGGTTCCATGGCCTTAGTTGCATATCAGTTTATTTGCAAAAATAAGGTGGGAAAAAGTGCAGTGAAATTTATTTCCTTTGTTTAGTGTGGAAATCCTTCCTGAGCCATAGACCAAAGCTTTATTTGACTTCCCTATTCTCCAAATGTCTTCAACAAATCCCTTTGATTTCTCACATCCATATGTTTGCTTTCTTTAACCTCAAGTATCTCAAAGAGAAATTTAATTGACTTTTACCATAATTTTATGTTCATAATCATTTTAGTTTTACCATGGGGAAAATGTTAACAAGATGGAGTGGATTCTTAAAAATCACTATTGAGGCATCTGACATTTTTTATATTGGTTCACATGTGTAATATTTCATATTAGACAAAAAGTATGCATTATCCTCCACTTTAAAGATGAAAAACAGACATTCTTTTTTTCCCATTGGTACACTAACGTCAGGACACTTATCGCGTAAGAGTGAATTTAGGTCCAGAATTGAATTCTTTCTGTCAGGAGAGGCACTCTTGGATCTTGTGGTCAGGTAGCTCAATTGCAGTCTCCTTTCATTCAGTCCTCTGCTGACATTTCTGCTTACCTGGGAATTGGGAGATTTTGAAAATTATATTTTAAAGTGCTTATATTAAGAAGATCCCTCTGGAAATCCTCAGAATGAGGTCACAGACCTAAGAGAACTGCCTTAGGAATTTAGGCTGTCAAATGGAATCTGCAGAAAAATGCTGTCACTTTAGTTCCCTTCCTTCCCACTGTGTGACTGGAGCGTAAATTCTCTCTCTCTTTCTCCCTCTCCCACCATACTCTATATGAATGTTGGCTTTTTAAACTTGTAGTATAGACATTTATGAGTTCTTTGATCCAATAACATTTTAAAGCAAACTGTTTTATGTTTGATTGCCATAGCTACATTGTTTAATATTCGGAAATACTTGAAATGGGTATGATTGAAAGCCTCTCCCTGCATATACTTTGTCCTTCACTTCCTTTTTGTTATCTGTGACTGGAGATGAGAATTTTGCCCTAAGCCAAACTCTAAATCTAGCATAGTAATGTCTGAATTCCAAGACTTGGTGAGTTTCAGAGAAATCTTTTGGATGATTTTACCAAACATTCTTAATCACGTATTGTGAGATTCTGTTGTTGACCTTGGCGAATCCTAGAACAGAAATCTTTTTTTCACATCCTGAGCTCCTTAAGCTTGCCGTGTATCTGTATCTTTTATAATTTTTAAGGAAGATATACCATTGAAAATTGACTTTATTAATTTTGTAATTTGTCTTATTTCTACAATTTATGTCACCCACAGAATCAATGTGGTGGCTGTTTCATCTCAGAATATTAAGTGTCATCCTCAGCATGACCAACTCATCATTATAGCGCTCCCTATAGTCAAGTGATTTTAACTGAGAGACTTAGTCTGTTTTACTGAATAATACTTCTAATTCCTGTTATTTCCCTCAAAAGATGGAATTTTTGGTCTATCTAGGGCAACTTCCATTCTGATTCTGGAAATAAACTTGTCAATAGCATTGACTTCTAGTTCTTCTAATCCCTTGGCTGGGTTTAATCAAGGATGATTCCAACAAAGAGCCAGAAAAGTAAATAGCAGAGAGTTGTACAAAAGATACAACTCAAAGCAATCTATGAAAATTTCAGGAAGATACGCTGACCCCAGACCTCAAAGCTTTTCCCATGCCACATGGTCACTAGTGAGAGAAACTGAAGATTTATGAACGTGCTGTGCTTGTTTTTTATATGGACTGTGATTATGTCAGGAGGAGAGTCAACTAAGCCATTTTACCATAAGTAGTTCATGACCTCACAGGCTTAGTAAAATCACCTTTGTAATTAGGGCCACCTGGGGTTCCATCCATGTGCAAATTTGTCTTAAACTTCTTTACTTCTATAACTTTCTCAAGTCCGACCTAGGCAATGTGTTTGCTGTTTAGATCTTTTTCTAGTGGTTTCTCTTATTATATTATGAATAGCATTAGGTAGATAGCCTCCAAACTGGATCAACAGGAAATACTGCTGCTGGTTAATAATCAATAGAATCTCAGTAGAACTCTCTATCTATTTGAACTTAAAATCTATTCATCTCCCTTTAGAAGACAAAAGAATATAAGCTGTTTTCTATCTTGTCTTCCTTTCCTTCCTTATGTTTTCCAAAATTTCTCTTAATTCACCATCTTAACACATTTTGTCTTTTGCTAATTTAGCAGCTTCCCCCACTGGATGGATTTTTCTACTAAAGAGTACCATTCAGCAGAATCCATTCAAGATCATTAAGTGTTGAACATTTTCCAATATTTAATACTAAAAATCCTAGCATTATGAAATATTAACAAATCCTACCAAAGAGTTTTTTGGGAAACATTTTTGAGAAATAATACATATCGCTATCTTGGAGGTTCACCATATAAATGACTATGTTAAAGACTCCAGAAAGTCTTAACATAAGAGACCTATTTAATTTTGTTAAGTCTAGTACTTATGAAATGTATTTGAGCACATAACTATTTTTTTTTAACTCTGCCCTTTATTAATACTATTGGCAACATCCTGGAACAATTGTAGGGAAATGATTTTTCCATTATACGTATATCAGAGGTAGTTTTGGAGTCATACACATCTCTGCCACTTACTAGCTGTATTGTTTGATCTGCTTGATGTTTCTATTCCTCAGTGCTCTTTCAGGTAAAATGGGGACTATATACCATAGGGTTACCTTGTGGAATGCATTAGCTGGGGTTCTTCAGAGGAATAGAACCAAGAGGATACAAACCCATGCACAGATTGGTTATAAGGAATTGGTCATGCGATGATGAAGAACTGAGAAATTCCGAGATTGGCAGTTGATGTTGGCAAGCTGCCAGGAGAGAGGATGTATAGTTTCAGACTGAGTCTAAATCTTGACACTCTGGAGAACTAGAAGTATAAGTTTCAGCCCTAAAGGCATCAGGATCAAGACCCAAGAAGAACTAATGTTTTAGTTCAAATCTGAAGATCAAAAAAGACCAATTACCCTACTTAAAGTAGTGAGGCAAGAGGAATATTTTTCCTCTGAGTCTTTTTGTTCAATTTAGTCTACAATTGTTTGGATGAAGCCTGGCAGGGCAAACTGCTTTATTCAATCTACTGATTGAGACATAAATCTCATCCAGAAGCATCCTTACAGATGTACCCAAAACAATATTTGGCCAAATGTCTGAACACCAACTGGGGAGTCCAGTCAAGTTGACAGATAAAACTAACCATCATAAGGACCTAATGAAAAAACATAGGTAAAATGCTTTGCACAATGCCTGACACAGAGTCAATAATAGATGTTAGATACCATTATTATCACTATCACCACCATCATCTTTGTCATTGTTACCTTAAAGACTGATGAGTTTCTATAATCAGAATCTTTTCCACTTTAAAGAGCAAATCCTTTGCTAATAAGGGAAGAAAACTAGCAGCTAAATATTCTCCTCTGTTGTCTCCTGATTGGAAATTTCTGATGCTCATTTTTCATAGCTCTTCAGAGAGTCTCCAGGGGGAGAGAATCCCCATTGCTCACAGCAGTAGCCTGAGAGCTCAATCTTGGGTTGACTTTCCTTCCTTCCCAAATTCCCAGTCTCAATTTTTATTTCTTGGAATCATTTCCCAGAATAAACTCTCTGCTTGCAAGCTCTAGTCTCAGGCTGTGCTTTCTTTTGGAACCCAAGCTAAGACAAATGACAAACTTTCAAAAGAATTAATACACACTTTCCCCCCTAGTTGCAGTCACTGTGCTGAGGGCATAAAAAAATTTATAATATAATGTGCCAAATAACTTCTGAGTACAAGAAAACAATTTTTCAAGTAGCATTCAGCCTAAGAGTTATGCTATTCTAACAAAAGTCATGGAGGTCTCTAAAAGTCCTCTACCTGAGGAAAGATTTTATGGATGTAAAACCTAGGCTGTTCACAGGCAGTTACAGCAGACCTATTTGTAAAAGTGGTAAGAGTTGCATTTACAATTGTCTGTGCTTTCTCAAATTGATAAAAGCTCTGTTTTTGAAGCCTGATCTTTGAGTAATTGTGGGCAGAGGCTAAAAATGTTTACAGTGTATGTGTTTGTACTATCTAAGGCACAGACCAGTCTGGCATGGACTGTGAGGAATTGTATTGGGCCAGTATCAGAATAGAGAAGATGATTATGCATTGCACACAACTAGAAAAGGAGGGCTCATAAGGGTTCTTTTTGTTTGTTTGTTTTGTTTTTGTTTTATAAACTCACCAAAGTTTAAGCTTTTGTCAGTGCTCTTGTCAAGAAAGACTGGCAACAGAAGACATCAGATTTACAAGCTTTATGTTATTTTTTGCTATGGAAATATTTAAGTGTAAATTTAATAAAAATGTGTAATTCACCTCAAAGTATTCCTTTATTTCTTCTTAATTGCTTCTTTTGTTCTAAAGCTTCCAGTTCAAAGAAAGCTGTCCAGATTTTGTTCAGGTTAAAGAGTTGAATCAATGGACCTCAAGTGACAGTGGAGATCATGAAACCAGTGCCCGGGGAAGGAGAGTGGTGTGTTCTGCATCAGCCTGAGCACGCTCGCTCCTATGGGCTGTGCCTCGTGTATACAGCAGTGAAGGAGAGAGAGCACTGCGCTGAGCTCTTCTGTACCAGTTTTTGTGCTTTTCTGGAGCACAAGCAAATGAAGCACAATTTTCTCCTTAAGAGACAAGTGGTCTATTACATTTAAAAAGTAGCTGATCTGGGAGAATTGGATTGATAGAAGTGGAACAAAAATAGAGTTCATTTTTTTAAGTGGTTAGAAGCTATCATTTTTCTCTTTAGATTCAGGTTTCTGAGATTGTTTACTGGTATCTTAGAAAATAAAGGAGAATAATGAAGGGATGAAGAGTAGGCCAAGATACATTTTTTTCCTGAGAATAACAGACTTCATTAAAAAAATATGGAAACGTATTTTTAAAGAAATGGTGAAATGGGATAAAAATTGAAATTTCACTTAATGATAACATTAAGAATGGTTTCTCTTTCTAATCATCCTCCACTGATTTCTCTTTCTTTCAGTTCTAAATCTCATTTTTCATTGCTAAATAACTGTCTTGTATAACTCTCTGAGATCAGGACTGAATTAGGTCATCTTGAATTACACGAATAAATAGGTCGCTAGGGCGTTGTGTACAAGTGTGCTCACTAAACAAAATGGGATCTGCCATATGGTCTCTTAAAGCAATTGCTTCTTCTTCTTTTCTTTTTTCAAAATTATCTGTGATTGGTTATTTGTTTGCATGAATAATACATGTCATTGTAAAAAATATAAATAAGAAAAAAATGATCTGTGATTATGCCATCCACTATAAACCCTTTAATTATTTTGTAATTTATTTCTCCAGGCTTGAAGGTGGCATATGGGGTGGGAGATAAAGGGTCTCCCTATTACTGGGAGTGATTTTTTAAAATGCAGTTTCTTGGGTTCCACTTAAATCTCATAGAATCAGACTTAGTATAATGTGAGTCTTGGGGCCTTTTTAATTAGTAAAGCAAGAATGAGGTACACTGAAATTGAATGATGTACACTAAAATTTGAGAATCACTGCAATAGGCTGTGTTTGGTTTTTTTTTTTTTTTTGGTGGGAGTAGGGGAGGAGAAGGGAACAAACAAATTTGAAAGTAATAAGAACAGATACTGTGCTTGATCTCAGCCAAAAGGCCAAGAAACTATGCAAATTGATTTCAAAAGAAAACTGATGTGGTACTCACTATCTTGTGTATTCTGGCCAGTTCTTTTGTCGTACTTCTTGAGGGAACAAAGAACCACAGACCATGGGAATATTAGAGGTATTGAGCTATGATTCTTTTGGGAGGGGGACATTCTTTAAGCTGGATGTGTGTTAGATGTGAAGGAGAGCTGTCACATACCAAGCTCTCCTCCTCTCTGAGAGTAGAGCAGACATTTCACCCAAACATTCTGGCCCTGTTGAAGTGGGAAAGGACTTGCCCCAAGTGCTAACAGTGGGCCAGGGAAGGGCCATGATCAGAACTGAGGTTTCTGGGTCCTGTTCCAGGCTCTCCCTTGTCCTCCAGGGTAAATGTCCCTTCTGTTTATAAGGCTGTTTACTGATTAGAGAAGTGGTCTAAAGGTCCTAAACACCCAAGGGAAGAAGGAACAGAGTAATGTTCAAAGGACAAAATTCAGTTCTTCCCTCCCCGCGTTTCCAGCCTTTTACTCTCAACTCTTCAGGGGCAAAGGAACTGTCTTTGGACCTACGCATAACATGTGTTTTATAAGAATCGTTTCAAAAGTATTATATTTTCAAGTACATTAGCACATAATTTCTTTCGCCTGTGCATTCTGGTCTGGAGACAGGTAAAGTGGCTTATGTTCTCATTGCTCTTGTTATATTAATCATATTTCAAGTATGGCGCCCGTCCCCTTCTTTGGAATAAGTGTGTGGACTAAGAAGACATCTCGTCTAAGTAATTTCTTAAGTGTTTTTAAAGTGAGTGCTCTAGAGTAAATGTACATTCATTCTCCTCATTTTGTAGCTTCTTTTGTTCTTGGTACTCAATTGGTTTTGTACCAATATTGTGTGAGGGTATGTCTTAATAAGTTAAACATTTATTGCTATTGATAACTGTTTACCCATGTTAGTAAATTTGAACAAAACAAAGAAATAAAAACTTAGATTTCTTGCCTAAGGATTTCTATTTGATAAAAGTTGAGTTTTATAAGAGAAACAGACTCCTGGGGAAGAATCTGAAAGTTTTAGCTCATCCTTGTTTTAGTAAAACATTCAGATATAGTCAATGTTAGCAGTATAATCAAAGTCCGGTTAGCTTTCTTTTAAGCACACATGTGGAATTCGTTAATATAAGAGGTTCCCCCCTATAGCCAACATATGGAAGGAATATTTTAGATCATGTGAGTTAAGTAATTATTTTTCTATAATTATTTAATAAATGAAAAGTAATCTTGAAACATATAAACTTGAATAATAATATTTTGCCACAAATTTAACAAACAATAAACAGTTGAGAGAATAGTGCTTTGCAGAAAGTCCAGGGCAACAGAAGCGACTTGATGTCTTGGTCAGTATATCCAGAGCTGACCTTACCTTAGTGGGGATGGGCTCCTCTTATAACTAAAGTCCCCGTGCAGGGGTGCAGCTATCATTTGGGATTTTGTAGCTGCTTAAGGCCTGGATTCATGTTCCCCTTCCAAATGGATTTATCTCTTGTAATGCTGTCTTTCAGAAAATGAAAAGCAAGTAAAATGAAAGAATATAGCTTATGGAAGACATGCACAGTTGTCCAAAGGTATTGAGAGGCAGGAGAAAAAGAATAGCATCAAAAGATTCGAAATTTTTTTAAAAAAATAATTAGGATATAGTTCCCTAAAGCATAATAATACCAAAATTCTATATTGTATCAAGCAGTTATTACCACAATAGTGCTATGTAAGCATAACTATAAAAACATCACTGATGTACAATAACTAACATTCATTTCCCCTTCATGTATCTGCAGATCTGGGCATAGGTAGTCTAGGCTGAAAGTGGCTGTGTTGCTCATTCTTTTGGAAGCAGTGGGCTATTCTTTCCCCAGCAAAAGCAGAGAAACCTGGTGATAAGCCCCAGCATGTGCACTCTAAACTCTGCTTGTGGCATGATTACTAAAGTCCCTTTAGTCAAAGCAAGTCACATAGCCAAACCCATTGATACAGTGGGAATGGGTAATCCTTCCATAGAAGTGGTATGTGTCTTTACTGCAAAATTATTTAATCTTCTATATTTCTATTCTTAAAACTTATTCAAATACCTTCTAAGCTGTGAAAGTTGCAAACTTCTGTACATTATTGGGGGCCATAGACTACTACAGATATTTAAGAATTTTTGCAAGGTAAAGAGTAAGCTTTTAATGTGGTCGTAGTTGCAGTGGTATTAGTTCTACAGAACATTAGCCCTGGAGATTCATGCCCATGAAAGCATACTAGAAGGGGTTTTATAAATCTCGGCTACCATATAGAATTTACAGAGCTAAGCCTTTGATTTAGTTCTCAAATCTTCCCCAGGGAATGCACTACATATGCACAAAAATTCAGAAACTGCTGGAGAAATCAACACTCAACTGAAATACTCTTATTCTAAATACAGCCATGTGGGGATTATTGCCAAGTGTGGATTGGGTTTAGTAGAAAGTACATGGAAATTGGTTTATGTGGGTTCAAATGCTAGTCTCGCCATTGACTAGCAAGTTGCCTCATTTTCTGAGCATCAGTTTCTTCATCTATAAAATATAATCCTTCATGCCTGTTTAATCGAATGTGATAGAAATAAAATGAAATCATAGATGTGACTGTGGAGACAGTACATCATCAGAATAGCATGAGCTCTGATGTCATTCTTCTTGGGTTGAATGCTGTCTATACCACCAACTAAATGGCTGACCTCACACTTGTCTCTCTGAATCCATTCCCTAGGGATGCCATAATGATCAAGGCTGAAGGCTTAAAATACTAAAACCTTATCTCATAGCTCTGGAAGCCAGAAGTCTAAGGTATGGAGGATTAAGGCTTCAACATATCTTTTTGAAGTATACAATACAACCCGCAATTGGGGCCACCCTCCCTTCAGACCAAAATTCAGCCATGTCTTTTGCCACTGTATAGCAAGGATCACCTTTTTCATTTCTCAATAATGACATGTTCATTATTCGCTCCATGAGGATGATTTCACCAGCATCACCTTTAACATCCACATTTTCTGTGAAACACTTACATTCTTTAAAGCCAGTGTTCTTATCTGTAGAGTGAGAACGATGGTATCCACACTTTGGAAAGACTGTGAGAATTAAATGAGAAGACTATGGAGAGTGCTTAGCCAAGGAAATGGCATATTCCATATGCTTAATGAGAGTTGATGTTTATTTAAGCATTAGATTGAACTATAAGAAGTTGATGTTTTTCAGGTTGTAAATGGTTAAAAATTAGCAAACCCTTGTGGTATAATTTGAACTGTATGGAATTACCATTTCATAGGTAAAAATAGTCAAATATAAATAATTCTGTATTGTTTAGCCCAATACTTTACAATGAATGAAATGTTGACATATCATGAAGTGTCCTTATTAAGTCAAAATTATTTCAAATTAAAGCAAGTAGATTGTTATATGATTGCTTAAATATAATTGTACTTGCTTATGAGCAATATAATATTTAGTGAAGAAACATGAAGCATACATCCAATCTACTACTTAATTATTAATAATAATATCTGTCACTGAATAAGGATATTCCCAAGTTCAACCTATGCTTAAATTAGGATGATAGCTATCTTAACCTCTTCCCAGGTGGGGATATAGTAGCTTCACAACTTAGTCCTCATTATTTTTGAAGAAAAATTCAGGTAGTAAAAATTAGAGAACCAAAACAATTTTCACAATATTATTCCAGTGGTCAATTTGCATAGGTTATATAAGGGTTCTCCCTAAAAGAGAAAACTGCCACTAATATAAAAACCCCATGCCACTGGAATTTTCTATAGAGATAGTGGTACAAATGGAACAAATTAGTTGAGGAGACCATTTGGAAATTGACATATTTCCCCCAGTTTCCCCAAGGCAGCAAAAGGAAATCAGAAGTTGAACTATAAGAAATTAGAAGTTGAAGGAAATCTGAAGTTGAAGTATAAGAAATTGGGAAATAAGGCATATCAGAAAAAGAAGTATACATATTAACAGGTTTCCCAAGGAACCAATCAGAATGATGGGCAAATTGTGGTCAAGAATCTTAAGAGATTATTGGTTTAATATAGAAAAATCGGTAAGCCTAAGGCAGGGTAGATAAAAGGAATAGAAAGTATCAAATGCCCTGTGAAGTGGACTATGAACAAACCAAGAAAATATTCAGTCTTTCAACAAAATTTCTTCAGTATCTTTGATGTGTTAGTAACTAGTAAAACTTCTGCACATAAAAGCCTCTCTAAAAAATGTTTGTTGAGTGAATATAAACATAGAATTAATATTTATCTGATTCAGAATAAACTTCTAAGTAATAGTAAACTTGCCTTTCTAGTTTCAAAATGGGTAGCTAGAGCTAGAGGTAGGATTGTATAATAGAAAAAAACTGTATTGGGACTCAGATTTGAATTCAGATTCCAGATTCTTTTCCAAGTGTGTGTGTAATGTAGTATAGTCACTGGTTCCAAAACTGATAGTGTCCCCAGTGAATTATGTGGGTTGCATCTTTCCATATCTTTTCTTTTTAAATTCAAGACCAGAACAAAACCTTTTAATTATACAAGTTTTTTTCTTATGCCTTTGTGATGGTTAATTAAGTGCCAACTTGACCGGAGTGCCCAGATAGCTGGTAAAACATCATTTCTGTGGATATCTGTGAAGGTGTTTCCAGAAGAGATAGGTAAAAAAGATCCAACCTACCACTGTGGGCAGACATCACCTAATCCTTGAGGGCTCAGACAAAATGAAAAAGGAGAAAGTGTCAGTTCTTTCTCCTCTTGAGCTGGGATAACCACTTTTACCTGCCCTCAGACATTGGAGTTGGGACTTACACCAGTGTTCCCCCCACCCTCCTGGGAGTCAGGCCTTAGCACACAAATAGAATTATGTCACCAGCCTTAATTCTTCAACTCACAGACAGTATATGGACTTCTGAGCCTCCACAATTATGTGAGTCAATTTCCATAATAAATGTCTTCTTACACACACACACACACACATACACACACATTTGTATATATATATATATATCTGTATATGTATATATATATATCTGTATGTCCTGTTGGTTCTGTTTCTCCAGAGAACCTTGACAAATCTACTTTTCATACTGCCCTCTTTTTATTAGTTTCTGTTTCTCTCAAATTTCATTCTTCTTATGCTATTTTTCACTAGATCAGCACCATTGAATCTATTTCCTACTCTCCAACTACTTTTTTAGCCCCACCTATTGCTGGTATCATTTTCTAAGAGATTGCTCAGACCTGAAATTTCTAGTGATACCAGTTGTCTGATGCTCCAACAAACAGATAGGAAAAAACATGGGCTGTTAGTGATACCTCACGTTACTATTAAACCCTGGGATTCCAGCATCTTGTGGAAAGGCCCTCTAGGGAAGGCAAGGAGGAATCTTGGTCATGCAGGATGTATCTGGGAAGGCAATATCTTGTACAAGTAAGTGAATTTCAAAGATATGTAAGCCTGGTAGGTCATAGAGAAAGGGCACAATACTGGATTGAACAATCAGCTAGAGATTCACAGGAGGGAAATCAGTTCTATTGAAAAACTTGTGGTCACAGACAAGTTTTAGAAGTACCGGATCAGAATATGATCTGAGGCATAGCTGAGCCGGATATGGCTCAGGGTAGGAAAACATTTCCTTAGATGCAGGATTCTAATATAATAGAATTTGGGGGTTTCCTCCCTGTTCTTTGTACAGAGGAAAGGGTGATTAGTTTTAATTCCATGACAGGTAAAGGCGAATTTTATAAGTACAGACAATGGAGATATACTTAGGTTGTCTGCCCATGGTTATCTTTCCATCCTAAAAAGTTTCTGATGGATTGATCTGGACTCAACTCATCAGGTTATCTGGTCTAAGTGTTGTATCTGCCTTGGAAATGTATTTTCCAAATATCCTAATGTGGTCTTTAAAAGTGATTAAGGGGAATCAAATGACTAACACTCCCGTCAAATTGAACTTTAAAACACTTTCTAAAAACAATGCCACATTAGTGATGGACTTGATGAATGTTCATGAGAAGAAGCAGTGCCAATCAATCAATTGATGGCTAAAAAACATCAATCGGATCAACTGGGAATATTTGTGTATGAAATTTTGACATTAGTCAGGTGGAACATGTCATAGTTACTTCTCTAGAGACTTCAATAACATTCAAAGATTTATTTGTGCTTATCAACAGCCTGCCCCTGAAGAGAACAGAGTGGTTGAGCTTATGCTTCTGTGGCTGAGCTTCTCATTTTGCTTCACGTTTCTTTAGGAAAAATAATTTAGTAATAAGGCTCCAACAAAAGGAGCATTTAATAGGATATTATTGGGACGTTCTATGGTTAAACTGACAACTAGGAAAATGGTGAAGTCACATCCACCGCAAATGTTAACTATAGTTGGGAATCTTTTCTTAGGTTTCCTAAGAACCTAAAGCTTTCATGAAGCAGAGGAAGAGAGGTGTAGTGCATGCCCTTTAGTGCCCATCCTTTTTTAAAAATTCTTTATTAAATCATAACTGTGTACATTAATGCATTTGTGGGATACAATGTGCTGATTTGATATACAATGTGGAATGCTTACATCTAACTGATTAACATAACCACCTCGTTTATGTCTTTGTTGTGGCAAAAACATTCATACTCTATTAAGTATTTGGCATTCTAAATCTTTGTCCTTCAACTGCAAATCCCCTCCTCTAAATGTTAATTCAAATTGACATTTCTGGTAAGACATTTTTCTTAATAGTTTTGAAATGTATCATTGCATTACACAAAACAGGTGAGGTAAATGTCTTACCACAACAAATAAGTAAGTGAAGAGATGGTCATGTTGATCAGTTAGATGTAAGCATTCCACATTGTATATCAAATCAGCACATTGTACCTCATAAATACATTAATGTGCACAGTTATGATTTAATAAAGAATAAAAAGCCAAATTTACCTTTCTGGATTTGTTCTCTCAGGGCTGAGTTTCTACTTCCTTTATTTCAGATAATAATTAATTGCTATTAATTATTATCTAATTTGGTAGTCTTAGGCATAAGACATGCTGGGATTCCCTTGGTAGTCCAGAGTAGTCTCATGGTGGTATCTATAAAAATCAGGGGGAATTTGGGGGAAGTAGCTAGCTTGATGCCCTGAGGATACCAAAGGGGTTTGGCATGTATGTGACCAGAGGGGAAGCATAAACCCAGCTTTGATGAAATCAGTCATCTCCTGGCTAAAGGTTTTTTTTTTTCTCAAAAGAAAACTCATAGATTATCTATTATTTAGTTTAGCTTGCTCATTGGGTAGACAAATTAATATAACTTGTAATATACCAGATGTTTTTATAGTCACACAATTTATAAACAGTGTGGAATATGTCCATAAAGATAAGGCCTTATCCTATTTGTCATCAAGATAAGGAATTAAAGTGTTGTTTTATAATATTTCCTTTAAGGTGATTATAATTGGTGGAAAGAAAGTATTTTCTAGAGACTGATCCATACACTGATTACTTAGTGACATGGGACTATAGTGCTCTATTGGAAACACTGTGTTTGGGGGAAATAATAGACGAGTTTAGTTTCTAATTATAGAATTGCCAGGCAGAAATTCAAAATTTTACTTTAATGTTACCTTATGTGATTTCTCAAGTAAAATATTTATGAACTGGTATAGTGAAATACGTATGCTTATTTCACAGTCCCCATTTATTTTTGCACTATGATCTATTGTCTTTTAATTGTTCTCAAGGACCGGGTTTATTTCATTAATCTTTTAAATAGTTTTAAATGTTGTTTGTGACAAACAAAAAGGGCTCAGATGTGCTCATTTATATGTAATTTCATAAGAGGAAGAATGCAGATGGAATTCTAATTAAAACCATATTTGTAGAATAGCTAAATAATACGGGGTTGTTCTTTTTGGTAAAGCAACTTAAAGGATAACTCAGGAAGTTTGGACTTACAAAGACAAAACTGTTTGCTGGAGGAAATAGTAATCTCTTGACACTGGAAAGAGGGGCTTGATACAGATATGTGAGCACCTCCAAATCCACCTCTTTCTAAGCCAGCATGAGATTATTTGGCAGGATTGGAGTAAGAGCCACAATTTAGGCAGAGCCAAAGGAGTTCATTTTACCTTTTAACTGTTCCTTGTTTTCTGGCCCTCAAAAATGGTATCCTTCCAAATTTCTACAGAGATGTTATTGCCTACCCTAGGAGTTGGAAGTTGTAAACCTCTCAGTTCTGCTGGGAGCCTCTTTTCCAAACAGTTTTTAGAAAAGCTCACTATTCATCTTTGTAGAGTCCCAGTGGAGCTCTAGGTTTCAATTGCAAGAAATGATTAGAGATCACAGAATTATTTTTTTTTGTACTTAAGTCCTAAACTGTTAAGTGAATATTTTCTCTGCTCTGAACATTACTTGTAAATTGATAGTTCTCATCTTGCATTTGTGATTTTGTTTTAGTATCTTTTTTCTTTCCAAAGAAATCCAAGGGAACAGCTTCTTGTATTATGCATTTATAAATTTATCTCCTACATCAGGAAGTATAGGAAACCCAATGAACAGATTGGATATAGACAGGTTGCAGGGCCAGAAGAATGGTATTTACATAAAGCCTTCCCTGGGCTGCTATTATGCAAATAGGCCAGTAAATTAGTCTGTTCTCATCCTTATAATTCAAATAAGGAATAATTGGAATATTAGTGTTTCAATGTATTTTTTTTTTTTAGTATTAAATAAGAAGGCAATTTCCTTGGGTTTGTGAATCTGAGATTTTTACTAAATTTCTAAGCAGTAGTAACTTAGCTTCCTTTTAATTCTACTCTCTCATTGCACTGCATTGTAAGCTAGAATGAAGTTAGCTGATTTTAATTTCATGCTTCTGATTGGAAATTGCACAGTGAAAATGACTTCCTTATAACAGGTAAATAAATTTGACCAAGACTTTAAACGGGCACCTCCATATTTTTAAAACAATGTGTTTCTGCAGGGTCCATGGACATCTATGACAGCTAAAAAGATGTTCTCTGTTCCCCAGTGCTCTAAAATCTAATTTTAACTAAACCTGAAAGAGAAGTCCAGAAAGCTGGGTAGTACTGCTCTGCAAATCAGCAGTGAACAGTTCACCTGGGCTTAGACTACAAAGAGACCATTGAAGGATGTTTGATAAGAATTAGGAACACCTTCTACAGATTGCTCTTTTCATGAAATGCTGATATGAAACCACTGTGTGACAACATATGTAGAAAAATCTGATGAATAATTTTAGAGGCAGCAGTTTTTGAAAGTTTGAAAGGAGACCTTTCATTTTTTTAAACTTATCTGCCACTATCTTGCCTTTTCTACTTTTCTTTAGTCTTATTATTTATTTATTTTTTATCTCATCCTTTGATTTTGTTCTTTTTTTCCTTTGCGGGCAAGGAGGGAGATATTCTGTCAAAAGAGAGGGTCATAACGAGAGACTATGCTATGTGTTTTGGTTTATTTTGTGTGTGAATTACCTTGAATGTTTTCATGCATTTGTTTTGGAAAGTTGGCGAACTGATTTTTAATTCTTTTTCTTATTTTTTTCATCATCAAAGATTAGCAATTTACTTAGAATCAATGAGTGGGACATGTTCATTTCTGGATTGACCTAACTTTTATATATTAATGATCTCTCCAATTTAATTTTTTTTTTTGTTTTGCCTTAAGTAAGGAGGAAAAAGATGGCTCATCAAGTCTAAAATGTGATATAAGTATACAGGTTAAACAGAAAACCAGATGCAAAATATGAAGCCAAAATGGAGTGTGAGCTGGGGAAACAAGAGATAAAAGATTTAGGTTTAGTGGATGGAAAAATAGGAGATGGGCCAGAGGAACCCAGGATAATTGCTAACATCTCCTGGGAAAGTTGGATTTGTTGAAAAAAACCCATAGTTTTCCAATCCTTTTTACTCACAAAACCCTGTCATTGAGTGAAATCTTGAACAGAGGCTCAGAATGTGAAACAGGTGAAAGTGGTTGTGGTGAAGGAGAAAGCTGCTCTTCTGGCCTCATAGGAGGCAGCCTCTGTCTTTGCAGAGCGAGCACAGCTTCAAACCTCTCTTCTGTGTTAGCCACACACTCCGGTTTTATTTCAGAAAGTATTGTCAGTTTGACTAATTTTGTCCATCTCTCCTTGGCAAGGGCTTCACCCAGGGAAGATTAACACACTTAGGAGGGTTGATGGATCTAGGCGGCCACATTGGGGAGGGCGTCCTCAGGCAGTGTGAGGCGGTGCCTAAGTGAGGGTGCAGCGCGTGCTCCTGGGTCAGGGCTGATGAAAGGGAAGCTCAGGGGAGTGGAAAGATGACCACGTCTAAATCCACATAGCGCTCCCTCCTCAAGGCAAGTAGGTAAGTGTTTTTGGAGGCAGAGCTCACTAGCTATTCCCACTCCCTGGGATGGTCGGCAGCCCTTCCTCCCATGGTTGCTTCTTCTTGCCATTCAATGGGTCATAGGTTGCCTCAGGAAATAGTCCTTCCCAAAGCTCTATCTGCCTTAGGCCGTACTTCTTAATAGTTATCTTCTTAATTCCCATTGTTAACCTCCATCAACTCTCTGTGGATCTTTTCTAAGAAGAACTTTAGCTTGCTTAGTTTCACTCCTCCTTACTAGAATATAATCACCATGGCTGCAGGGACCAGGTGTTTCTTATTCCCATTGTAACTTCAACATCTGGTGAGTACATTACCTGGTACATGGCTGAGGTTCGATAAATATGTGTTGAGTGAATGAAGGAAATAATGTATACGCGAGGTATGAAACACAAGAGAAGCCATAAGAGGACTCAGAACAGTTCTTTTAGACAATTTTCCAGAACAGTGAAAAAAATTTTTTTTCTTTTTTGGCGGTTTTTGGCCTGGGGCTGGGTTTGAACCTGCCACCTCCGGCATATGGAGTCAGCGCCCTACTCCTTTGAGCCACAGGCGCTGCCCCAGAACACTGAAATTTTTAATCTTTTGAATCTTTTTATTAAAGAAAATGGTGAAACCTAGTTTGTGCAACAAACCATTAGTGATAAATCAGTCAATACTAGTAAAGAAGAGTGTATTATAAGTTTCTAATCAATTATCCATGGTAAAGGAGATACAGAGTATTAGGACAAACACCAAATGAGATGATGAGGCAAAGAAGTTGAGATTTTAGGCTATACATTTTCTCTCTTCCCTTTGTTATTCTCACCAGGTCGCATTAAAATTAATGCTATATGTACATATCCTAGGGGAAGTATCATCTTGTATTGTATTGTATTCTGTCATGGTACTTGATTGTGCTTGGGAGTAAATGATTTGCTTCCTAAAGGTAATACCTGGAGCCCTAGCAGTCTCCTGGGGATCCCTGCAAGTCCTCACCTGGGGGATCCTGGTGAGGGAGTCAGAGTGCTGTGCAGAGGGGGTACAGAGCGCCATGGTGGGGACCCATAAGTAGACAGGTGTTGAACTTAAGGGAAGTGGTTTTTAAAGGCACAGGACATCTGGAGTGAGAAGAGTATGCTCTACTTGTTTTGAGATGGTAGAGCTTAACTGAAAAAGACTTAATTAAAAACAGGTGAGTTCCTGCGGTGGGCAGGAGAATGGGAAGAGAAACTAACTGGGTTTCTGGGTTCTGTGCTAAGTACTCTTCTACCCATTATCTTCTAAAAGTTCCAGATGGAGGCTCAAATCTGGAAGAACTGATACCTCGGATTCCCGGCAGTGAGGTATAAATTGAGAAAAAGATTTATTTTTTTATTACTATTACAAGTTAATTATAAATGATGTCAATGTTTGACTTTTCCAAGTAACAAAACAGAAGTCAGAATTTGTGCTTAGCAATATTTTGGTGTAAATCCAGAGTGAACAATTCACTTCGGTGCTTTTTCCCATTAGCAGAAAGAGGATTGGGGAAATGATGAGTCATGCCAGCAAACCCTATCTGCTCATGTTTCTCCTTTTTTCTTACCTGGTAAGTGCTGCAATGATTTTTATTCCTCCAGTTTCATTTAGTGACAGCTACTGTTCAAGTAAGTGTAGATTTTTACTTTTGTAAATGTGAGTGCTCTGAGAAGTTTACTCTCTATTGTGTACTGAAATCAATCAACGTTAAACAGTGTGTGTGTTTTAAATTATACCCAGGCAAGTTATTAATGATTAAGCAACGTTTGAATGTGTGAGTTTCTGATTTACAACAACAGAAGCCATATTATAGAATTTTAAAAATGTCATCTGGAGCGTAGGCTTCCAGAGTCATTCACTAATAGCAAAGGAAACGAAGATATTATACATGGAAAATTGAATCTGGTTGAATGACTATGGAATATTGGCCTTTGGGTTCGCTTATTTAATATGGAAATATTCAATATTTGCCTAAACCATAAGGAAGCAATTTCTCCTCATATCTAATCTAGTCCTTGAGTGTAAGGGGCCCTTGGATATAGTTTCCTTCATGTCCCCACTGCTCCCCTTCCTTTCTAAATATTTCCATAAGCCCCAAATTGTTACATGGACTATGTGAATGCTTAAAACTGAATCACATTTACCTTTTTTTTATTTGAAAATTCTGCCATGCCCCTTGAGTCCCTAGAATCTTGCCCTTGTTATGTGCCTAAAGACACACTTAGGAGTCTAGGCCCCTGGCAAGGCCAGTCCTGCAGGACCTCTGTGGTCCTACTGTCACCTTGGTCAGGGGGCCTGGTCCAGGCTGGCCAGTGTCTCTGATCTGGGAATTAGTTTCATGAGTGCCTCACCCCACTGAAATGGAAAGCCTCCTTTTCTCCATAAAGCCCCCTTCTCCATCCTCCTTTCACACAGGGGGATACTGAGACACAGAGGTCTAAGAAGTATTTTTCCTAGAGTCATTTGCTGAGTCACAATGGCCCCTGGTCTCCTTGCCTTACAAGCCAGGACACATCCCATTTGGAAAGGCTCCCTACTTGGAGCTGTGGGCTCTACAGTGCTCTTGTCAGCCAGTCGGGCCTTCTGCTGTTGCCCCAGGATGCCAAGGCTCCACAGATTCTCCCAAGTTCTCGACTTTTATGAACAGTGCACCAAAGAGAGTAGAAAAATCATCCAGGGATAACATTTTGAGCCAGATTCTCTTTCTGTTCTGCAGAAGTTGGTTCCTCTTAAAACTGTCTTGAAGGCTACTTTCTTGCTCATGGAGATTGCTTTGGAGCAGTCTTTCTTCCTGATGCCTGGAATTTCCTGAGACTGGGAGGAGGGTCGGATAGATTCTCCTGCTCTGACCCAGCTCTGCTGAGAACTGAGTTGGGGCTATGGATCCTGTAGTGCAGCAGAGCAGATTCTGATGAGAAAATCCATCAGGTTTAGGCTTGTGTATTGATTTTTTAAAAGCCTATTCCACTTGGTTTAGATCCCAAGATTGTGAACAAGTGATTATATTCAGTGCTGCATAAGCTTGCTTGTACATGTTTTTTAATGAACCATTATGACACAAATTACCTTGAAAATGTAAGAGCGCCAGGTTAGAATGTTAGTATCTTTGGCGGCTGTCATCAATCTACGTACAGATTACAGTCTGAATAAAGATCATTCCTATTCACCAGTCCTGCCAGATCTACTGTCAGGTGGGAGAGTTGCTTTAGGATGCAAGTTAGTTTAAGGAAAAAATATCTTCCTACAAACTCATCTCTGAGGTGGGAGCTATTTGCAATAATATATTTATTTATTCATAAATTTTCCAAAACAGAAGGAGGGTGATTGAAATTTCCTTTCTCCTCAGGAATGAATGCATGAATTTAGCCTTATTAGCTGTTACATGCATCCTGAGATTTAGGTGGGATAACTCAGAGGGTCCTGCTTTTTTGATGTTGAACACTGGGTACCTGTAATTAATCTGTCTGCGGCATTTAGCTGCCTTTAGGAGAAGCCTAGTGGAAGTTAGGGGACTGGTGCTCACCAGATTCACCCCTGTTCTTTCTCCTTTGATGAAACTTTATAGCTTAAAAAAATTAAGGCATATGTAAAAGTTAATTTTGATGAGGAAATCACAGTCCAAGAGAGAAACATGGAGGGGGCAAAACAACAGCAAAAGCAAAGAGTTGGATCAAGTTAAAGCGGGTCAGATGAAGGTGGAGGTTCAGGTCCAGGATTATAGGAGTTGTTTGGTGCTGGAGAATAAAACAGATATTGCCGTGAGGAGTCTCAGAGTGTCATGTTCAAGTGTGGAGTGGCCCAGGAGAAGGGAACTAGTATTTAGGTACCTGTGTGCACCAGGTGCTTTTGTGTTCATCCCCTGCTTTGAAAGATGAAGAGCCTCACACCGCCGGGGAGTAAGGTCATGGAGAGAGTGCACTTGCCAAGACTCAGATAGGGAATAGGCAGAGTCAAAAGATCAAATTTCTCAGGCAGCCTTGTTCAGATGGGACACTTCAGACCTCGTTATAACGTAAGTGGTTTAATGAGCACAGAGAAGACATCAGGCCCAGAAAGGGATGACCCTTTATGTTGGTGACAAAAGTTGCAGAATCAGAGACAACCTGAAGCAGGAAAAGGCTGTACTATATAGAGGGTGGCCACAAAGTTCATGTGCAATTTTAAATTGCACATTATTTTATTTTTTAAAAAACATTGTTTGTATTGCAAAGATGAGAAGTCGCCAGATTGATGAGGTTCTTCTAGGTCTCTTGGGGACTTAGCCTCTATAGTTCCTAAGTTCTTATTTAGGGGAGAGTGCTATGCTGTAGTTATCCATGTGACAGTAACTGATGGTAGGGAAAGTCCTTGAGAAGAGAATTCTCTAATTCATTCTTTGTTTATTCTGAAAGTCTTTGAAAGACAAGAAGTGAGAGACTTATGTTTTCAAAAGAGCCATGGTGGAGATAATCTCAGTTCTTGCCTGGCCAGTGGCTGGCTCTCCTAAGAATAGGTAAGAGTTGCTTCACCATTGCAGGAGTCTTGGAGTTTTCTGTTGCCTTCTAAGATGAATGACAGGCATGCCTGTGTCCCTTCAGTTGTTCCTAAGAGGAAGATCAGTAACTTGAATCTTTCTGACATCTTGCAATTGAATTTCTGAACTCTTTCTCACTTCCGTGGGGTGGGAGGGCCAGCCCCCGAGAACTGGAAGGTTCAGCCCTATCCTATTGTGATACTACTGTAGAACTGTGCAAATGCTAGTCCTAAACCGAAAATGCCACAGCTTTATATTCATGGGGTGATTTGTTTAGGATGTCACTGAGTCAGAAGATGTCTTGCTCATTATGAAGCTATTTCATCCTTGACTGATGAAACCCAAAGTCAGATGAAACATCAATATCAAGACACGGCATGTCTATTTCATTATTAAAAAAAGAGAACAATTCTGGCTCAGAATGCAGTTTCTGAGGAAGCCTGAAGGAATCTGAATTTGGAGTTCAGTATTAATCACTCTGTGTCTGCCACTGAGCCCACAGGCCTCATGTTTCAGTGCTAGAAACAAAGGCAGAAATGTCAGCTCCAGCCTTGAAAGTACAAGTTTCAAAAGAACCCTACTGCCCTTTTCTTTTTTTCTTTTTCTCTTGCAAATAAATAGGTCTTCAAGGAGGATTGTAAAGTCTGACTGTCCATATCTTCCTTGGGTTCTCCAGCTTGGCATAGAAACTCTGGTCCTATTGCAGACTGTGTAGGTAACAGGTCTTCAGCCTGAGCCTGCATTCTAGAGCTGGAATCTCTAAACAGGTGCCACGAGGGGGTGGTACAGTTCCTTTTTCCTAGAGAGACCAAGAGCAAAGACCTTGAGTGTTGAGGATTGTTGCTGAAAGACCATGAGTATTGAAGAGCCGGGAGATAAAGAGAGCAGTTGAGGGTTTGGGGGGCTCCTGAAATCCTTGGAAAAAGTTGACGAAGGTCTGACCTGGATGAGGCAGAGTGAGAGAAGAGAAAGAGAAGGAACACTTGAGAAATGGGTCAAAGGTAACTCCACAGTACAGCCATCTCTTAAATTTTTTCATTCTTTTTCGGTGTTGACTGGAATCTTCAAGTCTGAGATTGTGGGAGCTCAGGGATACCCCGAAGGTAGACACAGGCTCATTCTTATTTCACAGCTTATGGTTAATGTCCCCCACCATTGCTATCACCAGCACGATTCTGTTGATGGCTCCAACTATCTTACATTCAGCCCTTTTTTGTGCTCTCCTTAGCCTCCACATTCCGAAGGGAACCTTGTGTCCCAGTTTGAACTCTCAAAATTGATAAATAATTGAGATTCACTAGGTTGTAGTTTGATTAATTTTTTGTTTTGATTTGGTTGTGTTTGCTATTAAATCAACTCTCCTCCCTCTAAGAGATACAGCAATGATAGAAAATAAATGAAAACTGTGCTCATTACAAGTCACCCTACATAAATCATGTTGCTCTTGGTGAATGGGTAAAGGGCTATTTACTCACGATTTTTGAGTTTGCTTGGGCACATTATGGAACAGAACCAATAGGGATGAAATAGGAGTATTATAAATAAGTTGTTTTAAAATTTTTCAGGGCTTTCCCCCCTTGCTTTCCTGTTCTAAAATACTGTGTATGCTCTGAAATTTCCTGGAGTCAGAATGAGCAGCTCCCACAGTGTAAGGCTGACTGTGAATGTGCCAGGCATTAGAAGCAGGCCCAGGGGACTTTAAGTATCTTTCTTGGGCTTAGGGAAGATGTGATAATCATCACACAGAGTTGGGCATGACTGGTATAAGAAGCAGACCAGAGGTAACAGGACTGTGGGCAGAATCTTTCCCAAGTGTATTTCCGAAACATGGCTGAATTGCCCAAGAGTTTAATTATAGATCCGTGAACCAAACCTGAGATTGGACTCAGAATTTTTAAGGTTAGACCCTGGAAATTTATGTTTTAAAACAACTTTTCAATTGACAAAGAGACATGATCAGGTTTTTAAGCCTTAACTTCTGGTAGTTGGAACTGTAACAGAGTGAAAGAAAGTGAGGAATGAGGTTGAGTATCCCAGTAATTGCAACCTTGGAGAAGTACCCCTGGGTTTCTCTTCTTTCTTACAAAATATGAGTCTCCAGGTCCTTCCAGGCCTAAAAATGTTATGTTTAGATAAATGGGAGTTGTGACATGGTTTCAGCAGTTGTATTTCTGTTTTTGTGCCTTTGGGTTTAGACACTCACAGAGCTTGCCATTTATATAGATGGGACTTAGGGCTGACTAGGCAGAGTTGATTCTGAGGATGTCTTTCCTCTGTAGAACATCTTCCACACCAAGCTGTTTTCAATTCCAGAAATTTAGAAATTTAGAGGAAAAGGTTAAAGTCGGGTCTCATTAGTAACACACAGATCCCCTTTATAAGGGGTTATTAAGTTGTGTTAGTGAGTTAACAATGGTCGTATTCAGGATACTTCAGCGTTCCTCAGCCACTTTTTCTGTCATGACACCCATGATTGAGTTTGTCCCTATGTGTCTCACCATCTCAGTGATGTAATTAGGGTTATTTACAAAGCCTCTTATGGCCTCACTCTTTCCTCCTGCTAAGAAAGCATCTCAGAACAGTAACAGCGAAAGTAAAATTATTATTAGAATAACCTAATATACCTCAAGTTTTATAAAAATAAAAGTATAAATAATTCTCCAACTATGATATTTTTTAGGTAAAAAATTTACTTCTGCCATCCCTCTTATGACACGACTGTATTAGTTTGCTAGGGCTACTGTAACAAATCGACTGACTTAAACAACAGGGATTTATTGTCGCACAGTATAGAAGCTAGAAAGTTGGGACTCAAGGTGTTGGCAGAGTTGTTCCTCGGAGGGCTTTGAGGGAGCAGCCTGTTCACAGGCCTCTCTCCTTGCCTTAGCGATGCCTGGCTTCTTTCTATATTTCTTCATATCGTCTTCCTTCTAGGCATGTCTGCCTCTCGTCCACATTCTCCATTTTTGTAAAGATGCCAGTCACATTACATCAGGGAGACTTCTTACTCTAATTACCCTATTTAACTTGCTCATCTGCAGAGTACCCTATTTAACTTGCTCATCTGCAGAGTGGTGGTTAAGACTTCAACATCTTTGGTGGGCGCACAATTTAGCCTATAATTGTGATCTTCCATTGTGGGATTGGTGGTGAAAAACCATGAATTAATTTCTGAGGTAGATCATTGTCCTTCAAAAATTAATATAATTCTAGACAAGTTTTCTTTCTGTTATGAGCTGGAGGGACTGAAGATGGAGCAGGGACTGCCAGGGGCATGACTAGCCCAGATGGGATGGTTTTGAACTAGCAACAGAAAGGAACTGGGACTAAATAGATCAAGTGGTCCCATATCTCGGAGTTACTTCATAACTCCTAATGTAAGACTCTTACATAAGACTCACATAACTCTTATGTAAGTAATTGTAAGGACATCAAATCCAAACTGAGCCTTCATGATGGTGAAAGACTGCACCCACAGGTAAGTGTGGGAAGGATAAGGTTATTACAATTTTGGAGTCAGCAGCTGTTTTTCCTCTATGTTTCACAGAGTTTCTTTTTTTTTCTTTTCTCTCTTTTTATTATTATTATTATTTTTTGCAGTTTTTGGCCTGGGCTGGGTTTGAACCTGCCACCTCCGGCATATGGGGCCGGTGCCCTACTCCTTTGAGCCACAGATACCGCCCACAGAATTTCTTAATAAACAAAAGAGAGGAATATTAAATTTTCAATGAATTGCCTTCTTTCTGTTTTAATAAAAACATCAGTGACATCATTAATAAAACCAGTACTTTATCTCAAATCTGGCAATTTCCTGTTGGTAAATATTTAGTTTGTACAATTGTATAGTTCATACAGAGAGTGCCAGAAAACATGTACACATTTTAAGATAGCAAAGAAGATGTATTAAAATTGTAATATTTAAAATCTACCAACAACAAAAGATAAATATACTTAAGGAGTATCTTTTGTAATTACCTCTTGTAGAAACATGACTTGGGTATTACAAATTTAATACAGTGTTTGCTTTCTTAAAATATGTATACTTTTTTTGTACCCTCTGTATATTGTATGCTGGCATATATTTTAAAACTATTGTAATATAGGAAATAGTCTTGAGAATGAGGGTATTTGATAGCATTTTGGGAATAAATGGTGTTGTGTTGTGGCCTGTTTGCACTGCCCTGAGGCAGTTGTGCATCTCTTTTCTAATTCCATAATCATGTCGGTATCTTGAAACTGATCAAGAAGTGAGAATTTATGGCAATTCACAAATGATATAAATCCAAACTTACTTTAATTATTTATTCATTTATTTTTTGAGAGCTGGTTGTTAAACTTTCACCACAATACCACTGAAAATAAACTACAGTTGTAAACAAATTAATGTTCTCTGGTATTGCACGAATTTACAAGAAAAACTTTCTTGATGAACAAAAACAGCTGATTCTCAGTACCTTGCTTTAGAACAGGTTCTAAAGATAAATTATAGAGGCAGATTAGAAAACAGATGAAACACATTTTAACTGCAGTTTATTAATGGCATCTAAAGCTGCTGAGCAAATTGGTGAGGTAATTTTGGTATGTGAAATGTATTTATTAAAAAGAGAGAAAATTCCAATTCCCTGCTTCCCTGACAGCAGGATGATTAATTGCAGGGATAGACAGATCAGCATCTTTCATGGAAAACCCTGGAAATCAGAGAGTTCCAAAACTGTCATTCATTGAATTTTAGGTATTTAAAAAGGAAAATACCAACGGTCAATTCAATTTTGTATATAAATATACAATTCTGTATATTTTATGAGTTGTATCCTATGTACTTAGGTGAAGAAAAAAAGGTTAGCAGCTTAGAACCTAGATCTATCTCATGGGTGGTACCTTCTTTAGGTTGATTTGCATTTTTCCTCCTGGAATTACTAGAGGGGACAAAAGATATTCCTGAAATGTCAGTCTTTCTGGATGGGGGAGAATGTAAGTGTTTCTCAAAGTTTAAAGTGTTAACAAATTACCTGGGGTAATTTACCATTTAGATTATCATTCAGTAAGTCAGTGATGATCCTCCCTCTCCCCACCTTCCCCTGCTGCAGCAAGCAACACAGGATTTGAAATAGTTTGAAAAAGATTGCCTGCCTCTATTCTTCTACACTTCCTTTCAATTTAGATTTCTTTTGTGCTTTGGAGTAACAGTGGTTTCCCTTAAACATTCCTCTGCTGTCACTGCTTCTTATCCTTTAGGCCTATTCTCTCTCTCTTTCTCCTCTTTCCACTTAGTAATATATTTGTAATTCTGCACAGCTTCCAGTAGAGGTCATTGCCTTGATACAGAAATATTTTCTTTCTTTAGAGAGAGCTCAGTGGCTGGGATGACTTTGCATTCTGGAGAGTCTGCCTCAGGGAATAGTTCTCTCCAGTTCTCTCCATGGTCACTGGTTTGCATGCAATGGCACCTCCATCCCAAAATGGGAGACCCCCTACCTTCTGGTCAGTTAATCTAAGTACTGTAAATGGGCAGACTTGTCTAATTACCCGGAACAAGTGAAGGAAAAACTGACGCCTGGCCACAGAGCTGCAAAGTTTTAGTGCAGTGTGTTAGTTTGCTAGGGCTTCTGTCATAAAGTGCCACAGACAGGGTGGCTTAAGCAACTGAAATGTGTTTTTTCACAGTTCTGGAGGCTGGAAGTCCAAGACAAAGGGATGGGCAGGGTTGGTTCCTTCTGAAGGCTGTGAGGGACAGGTCTGTTCCAGGCCTCTCTCCCTGGCTTCAGATGGTGGTCTGCTCCCTGTGTCTCCACGTTTCTCTTCTTGTAAGAACATCAGTTCTATTGTATTCAGGTCTACCTTAATGAACTCATGTTAATTTAATTACCTCTTTAAAGACCTCCTTCCAAATGTGATTATATTCCAAGGTATTGGGGTTTAGGAATTCAACAAAAGAATTCTTGGGGAGAGGCACAAAATTCAACCTCTAGCAGGTGATAAATAAACTGTCCTGACAGAATAAGACTTCTTTGGTGCACATAGTTTTGTCTACAGCTATAACTTACCTGGAAAATTTAAGTTAAAACTATATCTTTTCCTCCATAAGCTTAGTATATCCAGAAAAATAAAAATAAAATAAAAGTCAACTTGTTCCACTTAAGTAATTATTCATTTTCTAATAGGTTTTCCATATTGAAGGCTGATCAGAGAGGAAAGACAGAAAGGAAGGAAACTCTGAACTTGGAGATAGCTGTGTTTTCTAGACTATGGGCATTTCTCTTTAAAGTTCCTCTCACTACTATTTCTATCACAGTTTTTTTGTTTTTTCAGGTTTGTTTATTTCTTGAGGTCATACCAGATCATATAAACTGAAAGTTTGTTTCTGTCTTCTGAATTTATTAATTCATTCCAGAAACCTACTCCAAAGCACCCACTGTATTTGGAATGCACTGGGAATACCAACTTGAATATACCAATTCCTTCTCCCCAGTAACGTGTTGCGATGGAATAGAAAAATGTCTATAAGGAATGTGTGGCTGGGTGCCACTGTAGCACAGCAAGGGAAGTGACTTCTGAAGGCAACAGGAGATGTTTTATCTGCCATTCATTCCTATGTCTTAACAACCCTATCCTTATTCACCCACGAACAGTTGAGTTGTCATCTTTGTCTTTGTACTCACAAGACAGTGTACATTGCAGCAAAGAATGCTTTCCCAAGCATGAATAAGATCAGTGTTGTATCTCACTCCAGAGTAAATGTTGAGGCCCTATTCTGTAAGGTGGGACTGCTTGCCTCATCCGCTCACAGTCCATAGTTCAATAGGGCCCAGATTACTATTGGTCCTACTCCTAGGGCACTTTATGAGAACAACAGAATGATCTGTTGCAGGTGACAACACAATTTATAGACTTAGAATTTTACTATATAGTTATTATATAGATGTACCAAGTGAAAGCTAAAGATTTTGAGATTAGCATTTATTTCCTCCTTTCTAAGCAAATAATGAAAGAAAACCTTAGCTACTTCTGATGAAGAGAGTTGTTTGTCTCCATCCACTTCAAATTTATAGAGTTCTTGCATTAATCTTCATCTAACTCTTCCGTGCTATTGGATCTCATTTCTTTTGATGTTAGAATGGCCACTTCCTCACAGTAGAGACCTTTTTAAATTATAATAAAGATTCTAAATTTTCTTTGGGTCCATTTTAAGTGCAGAAACTTCACTAATTTCTCCAGAAGAAGAATTCTAAACACTCATATTTGGAAGCCTTTGTAAGTTTGAAAAGATCATTTTTCAAATTGTAGGATCTTACATTTTAACAAAAACTCTTTTTTTTTTTTTTTTTTTTAGAGATTGGAGAGTCTATCAATGTCAATCTGACTCCAAATGAAACACAACCCTCCCAGCTGAGAACAAGAAATATCCTGACATCCTATCTGGTTTTAGTGACTCTATTTAGCCAAATATTGAAGTGGCTAAACAGTGGTTATGAGGCCACTGCTCTCTGTTGGTCAAGATCTAACTTTCAAGGGCAGCTGCTACATTTTAAATGAAGACCAGTGGAAAGCAAAAGGGCTCCCTGGCTTTCTCCTGTAGTGTTCTTATGTTTGACTTAGTGGCTAACTGTTTTTGTCACCTACTAACCTGCTTCCACTGAAGAGACTAGGCTTAGTAGTCCTTTATTTGTCCCTAATTCCTTTTCATTTCAACCCTTTGGCTTTGAGCTAACATGATGGTGAACTAGGTATGAGAGTTCTTCAGAGTCACATCAGAAGTCCCCAGTAGAAAACGTGAGCAACTGTGGAAGTCTATGACTAGAACATCAAACCTGGACACAGGCTACAACAGAATTGTCTGAGTGTTTCCTGGTGCTTTTTTTTTTTTTTTTTTGTGAGAATGTAGCACCTTGTTTGGGTTCCTCAACTCTAAAGTAGATACCAGTTCAGTATAGAAACTACATGTGGTACTTTAGTTGTCTGAACAAGGACATTGCCCCACTAATTTTTCTCTCTACGTCGTTTGTTCTTGAACTCCTTATGTCCCAGCAGTATTCTTTTCTTTCTTTCTTTCTATTTTTTTTTTGGCACAGGTTAAAGGCTTGGACTAAAATGGGGGCCCTGTTTAGAAGCCAGTCACAGAGTTTATTTGTCACGTTAATACAAACGGCATCTCTCTCCTCAGGGAAAACACATTCTCTGTTTCCTTTAATCTGTTTTACAAATGATGACAGTATGTATTAACAGAGGGCAAGAATAAATCATTGGGTTTAAGCATTAATGATCATCTAATAAGATGTGATAGGATTATATTAGAATTGCAGAATTGGGCTATTTATTAAGAGTGGCATGCTATCAAATTATAAGCCTCAGAGGACATAGGGATAATTATAATCTTCTAAAAATGCAAAAAGTTAAACTCTTTTTGAAAGCCTATTTTATCGTTTTGCTGATGATCACATAAGGTTAACTCTGAAAAATGTCTGATATGAGAAAAAATATAATAATTTTATTAATATTTAAATGAGACCTCATCTAATATTTTCTGATAATTTTAGAGGAATACAACGTTTTTATATCTTATGCAAAAATATTAAAGCTAGGTTGGTAACATAGCAATTAATATGTTTTTTGCAATGTTTAAGTCAGCAGTATAAAAGATTACTAGTGGCAATTATATTACACTCTGTAATATCTCATTACAAAGCATATTATGAAATAGATTAGCTAAAGAAATGGATTCAGTCAAGATGACTTGAAAGAAAGGGCAGAGTGACCAATAAACTGAGCATAGAAACTCAAAAGTGAGATTTTGAATCTCCCCTAGATCCTTTACCTAGCTACCTATAGAAGAAACCAGTTCCTTGATAACGTTGGGTAACTTTTCTGTATGTTCTTAAGCCTCAGCTGAGTGACCTTTATTACCTCATTGTCTACCATCACCTCCAACCTTGCTCAGCCTTCATTTTTTGAGTATTTTTCCATTTTTCTTTCTTGGCTTCTTTATCAAAATATCTAATCTTAGCTCCCATCCAGTTCCTGTCTTTCCTTTCACTAAAAACTCCTTGAAGGATGTTCTACCCTAATTAGTGTAATGTCTTTGGAATCCCTCAACCCATTGCATCTTGGAATTCATTCTAATTTTATCAAAATCATTCCTAATTGCTAGATTTTGCAATCATGCTGTTTTTTCCTGTCATTGTCTTTGTAAACATGTAAATTAATTCTCCCCTCTTTCCTGAAAATTTCTTGACTTTTTTTTTTTAAATAATCTTGTTATTAGGGATATGCTATTAGTTTGCTTTAGATCATAGGTTATGGAATGCTTCCTTAGTTTTAGCCATAATTATGGGACTGCAGGAGAAATCCCCACCCTTATATCTGGTTATCCAGATATGTAAATCTATAGTCATCATTTTACTGGTCCAGTTCAACAACTTCTGAAATCCATCCCATGTCTTAAATCACAAAATATTTTCACTGCTTGTGTAAATCTAATTGGTATATGACCACTTAGCATATAGAGAATCGAGGTAACAGTTTTGGTTTCCCCTCTTGGTCAGAACTTCATAGTATTTACATTAAAGGCAGTCTGATGTGTGTGATTTGGATGTAGGCCTTCATTATAAAGTACTGTTCCAGACCCTTAGACAGCCTGAGGGATGTCACCTTGCTCCAACAGCATCTACAGCTATGAAACTGAGTTACTGGAAGACTCTACCACATCCTAAGGACTCTAGCCAGGCATTGCCTTGGTTTCTAAGATGAAAAAGATGTAATCTTTATATCAACTGTCCCCTCTCTATTATGAGAGTGTAATTACTGTAATTATTAAACCCTGGAAGGATATAGTACTCATATTTCAGCATATTGACAGGAGATAATAAGCACTGGCAGTCACTCCTCAAAGCCCAACTTCAAATTCTTGAGCCCCTTGAAGTCAATGTGGGGCTACACAATGCTAGCTTTTCTTCTCTAATCCCTACAAGGACTATTCAGGGTAAAGAGACTGTAGTCCCAGGAATAGAAACTGGGTAGGTTAAGAAAGGTTCCATAAGGGGTATACAAGTAAGTGCACTGATACGATTTGATATGAATAAATGGCATAGCAGCAAGGAAAACCATATAATTAAAAAAAATTCTAGAGAAAGAAACAGCCTTGACATAGTCTCAGCCTACCTTCCTATGATTAACATGACTAAGTAGTTAAAGAATGCCTCTGGAATGCCACCTGGATGTCGTGTTAGATAAAATCAAAGCATACAATTTGTCCATACCAATAAAACATAGTCTCCTAATTACAAAATTGTATCTAGGGATAGACAAGAGGCTCTTTCATGATTAAACAGTTGTACTAAACAAATAGTTAGAAATACTTTTTTTTTGTTTTTTTAAGACAGAGTATCACTTTGTCACCCTAGGTAGAATGCCCTGGCATCATAGCTCACAGCAACCTCAAACTCTTGGGCTTAAGAGATCCTCTTGCCTATAGTCTCAACTATAGGCACTCACCATAATGGCTGGCTAATTTTTCTATTTTAAGTAGAGGCAGGATCCTGCTCTTGCTCAGGCTGGTCCCAAACTTCTGAGCTCAAGCATTCCACCTGCCTCAGCCTTCCAGAGTATTAGGAGTACAGGTATGAAGGGTTAGAAATCTTAATACCTATAAATAAAAATATAGTTGGTGTACATTTCATGCTACTTAATATGACTTTGTGTCTCCCCAGATGTATAAATAATAGGACCTCAAAACTCTTTAGTTCTTTTATGCTCTACCTATGGTGATGATCCAGGAGGCATTCCAAGAATTATTAAACTAACCAGGTTAAGAGAAAGTTATGGTTGTTTAAATATAGATGATTGACAAAATAGACTCATTTCCAGGGACCCCAGGTATACCATTTATTACTGCTGTATAACGAGCCATCTTAGACTAAGTGGCGTGAAACCATACTTTATTATGCTCATGAATTCTGTGGGTCAGGAATTCAGAAAGGGATAGGTTATAGGGATAGCTTATCTCTGTTCTGTGATATCTGGATTGCTAGTAGAAAATACTCAAAGGATGTGGGTGACTGAATAACTGGGAGATGAGACAATCTAAGGCCCATTTATTCATGCCTTTGGCACCTGGACTGGGGAGATTCAGAGATGAGGCTTGCCACCGCCTGCATGACTTGACTTCTTCACAGCATGGCATACTCAAGGAAATTAGACTTTTTATATGTCAAGTATCCCAGAAAACAAGGTGGAATATGCATCATTTTTTATTACTGAGTTGCAGAAGTTGTGTGAGTCATTATCATCTTAAGCCTACACAGATTCATGACCAGGGATCATAGACCCCAACCCTTGATTAAAGAAGCACCAAAGCTATATTGCATGGAAACATGGGAGATGAAAGTTATTTCTGTAATATCTTTGAAAAATATAATCTGCAATTCTAGGACTAATCTTATTTAAATTACATACCCAGAGAACTACCAAGTTGGGAGTCTTCTACTCAGGATGAGGTTAGATGTTGGTCTATGTACATAATTAAATTGATTCCACAACTAGAGACGAGTATAAGTACAAAACCTCCTTGAAGCAATCCCCAAGGGTAGTGTCTTCAAGATAGATGGGACTTTGCAATTTTTTCTTTATATGGCAAGAATAGAAGCATCTAACATTCTAGTCTCTTGTGGTCAGGGAAATTGCCTCAACTTTCTTCTGATGTGTTCATCAACAGGGTCCATCCTTTTTTCACTGCAAATCCTGAAAGAAAGTTTTAGAGGGAAAACGTGTTTTTGTGGTTTACAAGGAAGATCTGTTTCTTTCCCTCTTCATGGGGATGGAAAATGAAGTAATTTACTATTCCTGAAGCAAAGAGCAGGACTCATAAATAATTGCTCTAAAGAATAAGTGGATCTGTAAGAAGAGGAGATGGATACCTTTTTCCCTGGCTATATGCTTGCTGGTTGCAAATCCTTCAGGCCCACTTCTGTGGCACACCACAGGAGACAGAGTATTTTGAAAGCCTTCTTTGGAGAGCCTTTTGGGTCCCTAAGAACATGTCACATTGTTAAAAAATAGGAGCGGGGGTTGCTTAACATGTGTTCTCTGAATATTGAGTATAGATGTGAACTAAGAAACTAATGCCAATGGCTGGTGACCTGTAGAAGACTGAAACTGGACCCATACCTTTCACCATTAACCAAGATAGACTCTCATTGGATCAAAGATTTAAACTTAAGACATGAAACTATAAAAATATTAGAAGAAAGTGCAGGGAAAACGCTCGAGGGAATTGACCTGGGTGAATTTTTTATGAAGAGGACTCCCCAGGCAATTGAAGCAGTATCAAAAATACACTACTGGGACTTGATCAAACTAAAAACCTTCTGCACTGCTAAGAACAGTGTAAGTGTAGCAGGCAGACAGCCCTCAGAATGGGAGAAAATATTTGCAGGTTGTGCCTCAGACAAAGGTTTAATAACCAGAATACACAGAGAACTTAAGCGTATTGGCAACAAAAGGGTAAGTGATCCCATTTCAGGGTGGGAAAAGGACTTGAAAAGAAACTTATCTAAAGACGACAGGCGCATGGCCTACAGACACATGAAGAAATGCTCACCATCTTTAATGATCAGAGAAATGCAAATCAAAACTACTTGAGATATCATCTAACCCCAGTAAGATTAGCCCACATAACAAAATCCCAAAACCAGAGATGTTGGCGTGGATGTGGAGAAAGGGGAACACTTCTCCACTGTTGGTGGGAATGCAAACTAGTACATTCCTTTTGGAAAGAT
>CAUYON010090014.1:0-20623 GCA_963573935.1 Arctocebus calabarensis | reverse complement strand
ACAGCTCACAGCAACCTCCAATTCCTGGGCTCAAGCGAGTCTCTTGCCTCCGCCTCCCAAGTAGCTGGGACTACAGGCGCCTGCCACAACGCCCGGCCATTTTTTTGGTTGCAGCCGTCATTGTTGTTTGGCGGGCCCGGGGGCCGGATTCGAACCCACCAGCTCAGGTGTACGTGGCTGGCGCCTTAGCCTGCTGAGCCACAGGCGCCGAGCCAAGAAAATGTGTTTCTTAAGGAAGTTTTATGAATAATTTTACTTCTGTAATCCTAGCACTCTGGGAGGCTGAGGCAGGTGGATTACTTGAGCTCAGGAGTTTGAAATCAGTCTGAGCCAAAGTGAGACCTCATCTCTACTAAAAGTAGAAATAAACTAGCCAGGTATTGTGGCCAGTGCCTATAGTCCCAGGTACTGCGGGGTTGGGAGGGGTGGCACTGAGGCAAGGGGATCACTTGAGCCCTAGAGTTTGAGCTTGTGAGAGCTATGATGCCATGGCACTCTAGCCTGGGCAACAGAGATTTAAAAAAAAAAAAATTGGGTGGTGCCTGTGTCTCATTGGGTAGGGCGCCAGCCCCATATACAGAGGGTGGAGGGTTTGAACCTGGCCCTCGGCCAAACTGCAACAAAAAATAGCTGGGGTTGTGGCGGGTGCCTGTGGTCCCAGTTACTTGGGAGGCTGAGGCAAGAGAATCGCCTAAGCCCAGGAGTTGGAGGTTGCTGTGAGCTGTGATGCCACAGCACTCTACTGAGGGTGATAGGGCGAGACTCTGTCTCTAAAAAAATAATAATAAATAAATAAATAATTTCACTTGTCTTCATTTCCCATCAGGAAACTAACCTTACTCATTCCTTTCTCAAAGCAGGTGTGATGGTGCCTCAGTTTCCTTTTAATTTCCTCAATCTGTAAACATTGAGCACTGCCCTCATCGGGAGGACCCCTTGAGTTAAATACAACCTCTTAAGTGTAATAAATGTTCATTAAAACAGAAATAAACATGAAGGAACAAATGGGCAATTAGTGATTGTGTAATTAATGACAGTTCTCTCTTTAACTGAATATGAGCCGGATTAAAGCAAGCACCACAGCTACATGGCTGAAGGGCTAAACTTGGACTTTACCTCAGAAATGAAAACAATGTAACATTCGTCCCTTCATATTAATCTGAAATTTAAAAAAAAAAAAGCTACAAAGGATGAAAACCTGTACAACTGTCTTGGAATAGAGCTGGGTTTGATTTCCTTGGATGACTCTAGAGTTCTCCCACGGCTTCCTCTAAGGGGCCGTATTATTTATGCATGCTCAATACTTTAATTTGTAAAATGCTTTGTCGCAGGTAAAATGTGTCCAAGTGTTCGAGGTTCAGGAGCCGTGGTGAGACCAGCGACAGAGGGCATGAGAGAACTTTTCAGAGATGAAAATCGGGGGCTGATGGGAAGGTAGTGAGTCACCTCACTTGATCCTTCCGTCGGTCACAGACTGAACTCCTTGTTCTATTTTTACCCGTCTTCTCACTACGCACTTGACTAGGTTTAAATTAAAAAAAAACCACGAAATTTTCTGTACCTGATTGGGGCAGTGTTTCCACAGCTGTATACATTGATTAAAGGTCATCACTTAAAAATGTGTGACATTGGGCGGCACCTGTGGCTCAGAGGACTAAGGCGCCAGCCCCATATGCCGGAGGTGGTGGGTTCAAACCTAGCCCTGGCCAAAAAAAAAAGTGCAAAAAAAAAAAAAATGTGCAACATTTAGCTAGGCATGGGGGGCTCATGCCTGTCATCCTGGCACTCTGGAAGGCTGAGGTGAGTGGAGTGCTTGAGTGAGCTCAGGAGTTCAAAACCAGCCTGAGCAAGTGACCCCCGTCTCTACTAAAAGTAGAAAAACTGATGCAAAAGGATCACTTGAGCCCTTGAGTTTGAGGTTGCTGTGAGCTATGATGACACCATGGGATTCTACCCAGGGCGACAGAGTAAGACTCTGTCCACCCCCACCATTCCCTCAAAACACAAAACATATGATATTCATTTCATGCAAATTGTACTTCCAAAAAGACTAAAGGGAAGGAAGATGAATAAGAGATTCTAGGAGAAATCTGTTTTTCCCTTCTCTTCCAAATTCCGAAGAGAAGGGAAAACACATCGCCATGAAAGAACTTAACTTCAAACTTTTAGTTTCCAAAATTATTCTCTCTTTGAATAGACGAACCTGGCTAGGAATGCCAAAGTTTTCCTTATGCAAGGAACATTTTAAAAAGTCAGATGCTTCACCCTCATTATCCTATGGCTAAAGAACAGCCCCTTTTCACCCTTAGGTTCACCAGACGAGCTGCCCTCTTGTGGTTTTGATGTATTTCCTGAGCACAAAGGGGGGGCAGTTATTAAACTGCGTAGGTAGCAAGTTCAGCCTGCCCCCAAATATTAGTGCAAGTAATGGAGAGTGAGTGAACCAACCTGCTTCCATGGAGAGGGTCTACAGATCATTACGGAACTTAGCTCACAGTTTTAAATAACTAAGAAAAGAGGGTTGCCACAGAATACATGTGGTTTGAGGCTGACATATTCCACAAGACAATTTCAACTCAACTGAAATTGCGGCTTCATTTTAACGAACTCTAGTACAAACTTTCACTTCTGCAGTGCAGAATCAGCATATCTCAAGCGTGTCTCAAACCAGCTCGGTGCAAAGGAAGCAGAACTCCACGTTCCAATTCTGCCATCTGTGAATACAGTCAATGTTCTCAAGATATCGTTGTACAAAGAAAAAAAGCAATGTAATCAACCAAATCGTACCCAGCGTCCTTTTACATTAGCCTTAGCGTGAGGAATCCAGGCGTCTAATAAAATATTAAGGATCTGCTTTAAAAAGAGAGGGAGGGAAGGAGAGAGAAAAGAAGGAAAAAGACAAAAGGGAAAGAAATAAGAGAGGGAGGATCAAATAGCTTATTTTCTTCAAAAAGTGAGCTAAAAAGAGAACAAGCACTGACTCAGAAAGATGGCAAGGCTTGTACTTTAGAAAGCAATCGATCTTCATATAAGACCTATTTTAAAAGAAAAATACAGATTTTTTTTAAAAGGTAAGAATATAGATGGAAGCCAGTGCTGTATTTCACCTGTTGAGATATAACAATTCATCTAGTCCAGATGCTGTAGTATCCGGCTGGACTATAGTAACTTGCACCTGGGTCAGGCTCGCTCCTGAGACATGGCTGCTGAACCCAGACTCAATCTAGCAGATCCCTCTCATTTGAAATCCAATCACGTCACTTCCCTTCTCAAAACCCTCCAATGGCTTCCTCACACTTAGAACAAAATCCAGGGAGCTTCCCTCTTATGAGCCTGTGTGACATGCTTGTCTCTTCTTTGTTCCTGCCTCCCTCCAAGAGCCTCACAGTGCTAGCTGCCCCACGGCCTTCCGGCAGCTCCTCCAACGTGCCGGCTCATTCCCCCTTCCCGGCCTCAGCACTCCTGTTGCCCCCACCTGGAGCTTCCATTCCCAGCCTTCACCCTGCCCAGTTCTTCCCCTCTCTGCCCCCAGCTGTCTCCCTGACTGGATTTCGGTTTTGCTCAAAATGTCACCTCCTCCAAGAAATCTTCACTACGGTTCTTGGAAAAGTATCCTCCAATCGCCAGCCTTGTATTTCCTTACTCTTCCCTAGCTTTATTTTACTACTCTGCACATGTTATTAACAGAAATTGCATTATATATTTATTTTTATTATTTTTTAGTATCTGCTGCCCTACAGACCTGACCTTCAGAAGAAACTTTCTCAGCTCGGCGCCCATAGCTCAGTGCCCATAGCTCAGGACGCCGGCCACATACACCAGGGCTGGCAGGTTCGAACCTGACCAGGGCCTGCTAAACAGCAATGACAACAACAACAACCACAAAAAAATAGCCGGGCACCGTGGCAGGCACCTGTAGTCCCAGTTGTTTGGGAGGATGAGGCAAGAGAATCGCTTAAGCCCAAGAGTTGGAGGTTGCTGTGAGCTGTGATGCCACGGCACTCTATCCAGGGAGACATAGTGAGATTCTGTCTCAAAAAAAAAAAAAAGAAGAGGGCTGAGCTGGCCCCATATACTAAGGGTGGCCAGTTTGAACCCGGTGGCCAAACAGCAACAACAAAAAGAAATAGCCAGGCATTGTGACAGGCGCCCAGCTACTTGGGAGGATGAGGCAAGAGAATCGCCTAAGCCCAAGAGCTGGAGGTTGCTGTGAGCTGTGATGCCCCAGCACTCTACCAAGAGTGACAAAGTGAGATTCTGTCTCTAAAAAAAATAAAGAAGAAGAAGAAACTTTCTCCAAGGTACCCCCATTCCTAAATCAGAGCCTAGCAGTAGACAATATTTAAGAAATAAAACACCCCTGCTGGGAGAGATAATAAGCCCCTACTCAAACCTGTTCTAACACTACCGGAATGACAAGTCCTTCTAGCATCTACCTCAAGTCCCTCTGGTTGCAATAGAACCCCATGGCCTTTACTTAAACCCCAGAGTGATGGACAGTGGTTGACCACCACCCTCTGCTAAATGATTCTTTGAGATCACAGACTTTTGAAGGTAAAATGGGGCCTGAGTTGTAACCTAATCCAACCCTTTTGTTTTGAAGCCAAGTACTGGGTGCCGAGAGGTTCCCTGGGTTCTCCAAGCTCACTCGGAAATGCTGAACGTCAGCAGACCTGAGACCACTCAGGGTGCAGGGTGCCTTATGCATCTGCGTAACCCCAGGCCTCCACAAAGCATGAGCTCAGCAGAATCGCAGCCCAGCACCATGGCCTCAATCCGCTCTAAGTGCTCACTCGACTGAACCGCATGCACTTCCTCTCATCACCCTCCCGACCGTGACTTCCCATCCAGGAGCCCAGTCACTCGGTCATGTGTCATTACTTCCTGTCCTCTCTCCTCTTCAAGGGCAGTCCGACAACACACCAGGCACAATAGTGAATCTGAGGTCTGGTTGGATTCTAACATCATTCCAATAAGCCCAGCATGGGAAACACGTAAGAAAAAAGTGGGTATGCAAAGCAAACTTAAAAGAAAAATGAAAAGACAAAAGCGCTTAACTCCATGCCAGTGCCTGTGGCTCAGTAGGTAGGGCGCCCACCCCATATACTGAGGGCGGCAGGTTCGAACCTTGCCCAGGCCAAACCGCAATAAAAAATAGCTGGGCATTGTGGCAGGCACCTGTAGTCCCAGCTACTTGGGAGGCTGAAGCAAGAGAATCGCGCTTAAACCCAAGAGTTTGAGGTTGCTGTGAGCTGTGATGCCACAGCACTCTACTGAAGGTGACAAAATGAAACTCTGTCTCAAAAAAATAAACAAATAAAAGACAAAAGCAGGCAAACCAGCCACAGGTGCCCTAAATGTACGTGGAGGAAGATGCCCTGCCTGGGTCAGATGTGTATTTTTTTTATTTTTGAGACAGAGCCTCAAGCTGTTGCCCTGGAGAGAGTGCCGTGGCATCACAGCTCACGGCAACCTCCAACTCCTGAGCTCAAGCGAGTCTCTTGCACAGTCTGGTTGGCATACAGTCAAGACCTATATGTGGGGAGGAAGAAGAGTAGAAAATGGTACCACATTGTAGATTCAGTTTATACCCAGTCTACAGTGGCTTCATCATAACAAATAGGTTTATTTCATAAAAGCTTACACGTGCACGGTTCATTCTGTTCTCAAAACTTTATTTTTACTATTATTTATTTATTTATTTTTTGCAGGTTTTGGCCAGGGCTGGGTTTGTACCTGCCACTTCTGGCATATGGGGCCAGCGCCCTACTCCTTTGAGCCACAGGTGCCACCCCTATTCTTAAAACTTTATAGGGCGGCACCTGTTGCTCAGTAAGTAGGGCACCAGCCCCATATACCGAGGATGGCGGGTTCAAACCCAGCCCCAGCCAAACTGCAACAAAAAATAGCCAGGCATTGTGGTGGGCACCTGTAGTCTCAGCTGTTTGGGAGGCTGAGGCAAGAGAATCTCCTAAACCCAAGAGTTGGAGGTTGCTGTGAGCTGTGACAGCCACAGTCTACTGATAGTGACAAAGTGAGACTCTGTCTCTTAAAAAAAAAAAAAACTTTATATATGTTATCTCATCTAATTCTCCCAAGACATATACTTCACCTGTATGAGAGAGCTGTATCTCCAAAAACCCAACTATTTTTTAGAAACAATTTAGCAGCAAAATCTGATTCTCTAGTCTCCAACGAGACTCTCTACAGACTTCACTTCTTCCAGTATGTGGAAGCACCCACACACTTTGCTGAAGAAACAGTGACCGTCAGATGGAATGCTGCCCAGGTCTAGTGGTGGTAAGCAACACTGGGTATGTGCAACAGATTCTCTCCCTGAATTTTGAAACATTTTTGGACTCTAAAACACATCTGACACAAGGGTTTCAGATAAGGATGTCTCCGATTCACATTAATGCAGAGAAGTAACTTATCCATGTCACAGACTAACAAGTGGAGGAGCCAGGACTAGAATCGGGGGGTCTAACCATACCTGTGGTCACCTCAGCATATGACCTCTGTGATCGTTGACAGGGTGGGACCTGAAAAATCAATGATTGCTTGCACTGTGTTCCTGATGTGGCTCTGGGAAACAGGATCCAGCAAGGTGAACAGCTGGGGGCCGCCACCTAAGATTCGGATTTGGATGAGCGATGGATGACCCAGCTGAGTACAGTAACTCAGGTAGAGAAACTGCACCACTGTGCACTTGCCTAACGTCATGACCACATCTGGTAAGATTCGGAGGCTTTGGGAATCAAAAGTCACCTCCCTGAGCTTCCCCTCAGGAGTCTTTGGGAAACATCAGGGCAGGCAGGCTAGGGATCTAGAACAATCTTTCCACATTCTTTTTTTTTTTTTTTTTAATTGTTTGGTATTCATCGAGGGTTCCACATTCTTTTTTAAATTACACTATGCTCAGCTCGGCGCCCATAGCTCAGTGGTTAAGGTGCCAGCCACATACACCAAGACTGCTGGGTTCAAACCCAGCCTGGGCCTGCTAAACAACAATGACAACTGCAACAAAAAAATAGCTGAGTGTTGTGGTGGGCAGCAGTAGTCCCAGCTACTTGGGAAGCTGAGGCAAGAAAATCGCTTAAGCCCAAGAGTTTGAGGTTGCTGTGAGCTGTGACACCACAGCACTCTACCAGAGTAACATAGTGAGACTCTGTCTCTAAAAAAAGTAAAAAATAAAAAATAACACTATGCGGTGGGATAGATTAGCTAAGGTCAGAAAGTGAGGGTGAGAGTGTGTGTGTGGAGGGCAGGGCACACACGTGGAAGTGTGGAAGTGTATACTCAAGCACAACGGATTTTTCTCTCATGCCCAGAATGCAGAACAACTGGAAGTTGTGTTTTAGCTTTTTTTTCTACCCCCTAATTATTTGTAGAAATAAAAGATGCTGGCTGGGCCCCTGTAGCTCAATGGTTAGAGCACAGGCCCCATGAACCAGGGGTGGCAAATTTGAACTTGGCCAGGGCCTATTAAACACAAAAACAAACAAACAAAAAAAGAAAAGATGCTGCTTCATTTGGGATAGCCATGTTCTTTCTTCACCACGTACTGGGGGTTACCCCCATTCTCCAGATTTCAATGCAAATGCCACTCCTCGGGAAGTCACACACCACACCCAAATTGATGTTCCTTCCTTTTATTCTCACTCATTCTTGCTGTAAGCTTTCCCTACTGCACTCAGTGTGGGTTATAATTAAGTACTTGTGGCTTTCTTTGTTCACTGTCTGGCTGTCCCCACCAGACTCTAACCTCCATGAGGACAAGAATTGTCCATTTGGTCACCTGTGTCCCTAGCAGGAAGCCTAGCCCCTGACACATCCTAGTAGCTCATTAAGTATTTGTTAAAAATGAATGAATGAGTTCAGAATCTCACAATTAAAAGAACTGGGGGGCCAGCACTGCCCCGGCAGTCGTGTGCAGGCCTCTCCCACCTCTGAATTATGAAATCGTTACTGCCTGAGTAACCCCTATTTAGCAATTCATTATATGGTACCCAGGGACCTGTTATCTGTGATCCCTATAGTTTGGGGTTGTTGCTTAACTTTATTACTCTTATTTAACTTTTGCCTTGGTTAGATCTTGTCTTCCTGAGCAGATTATAAATATGTTGAGAATAATTTATACTGTCTTGAATTTCTTTTTTTTTTGGCCAGGGCTGGGTTTGAACCCGCCACCTCTGGCATATGGTGCCGGCGCCCTACTCCTTTGAGCCACAGGTGCCCCCCGTCTTGAATTTCTGAAAGCTCTCAGAGTGATTTTTTTGTTTTGTTTTGTTTTTACGCATACCCTTTCTATGCTATTGCTTCATTTAGTGTTCAAAACAGGCATTGTTATCCTTGTTTTTTGCAGATGGCGAAACAGAGGCTCAGAGAACTTAAGTGACTCACAGTTTACACAAGTTGGGGTTTAAATTCAGACGGGCTCCTGCTTTTCCCTTAGATAGACAGGTCTCATCAACACAAGTTCAGAAATCATGTTTCCTTTCTGTGAACTTTTGGTCTTTCGTCTGTTTTGTCTTTTGCTGTACTGTATTCTATGGTTTTGTTATTTTATTTTATTTATTTTGAGTCAGAGTCTCACTCTGTCACCCTGGATAGAGTGCTGTGGCATCACAGCTCTTAGAAACCCCAAACTCTTAGGCTTAGGCGATTCTCTAGCCTCAGCCTCCCAGAGAGCTGGGACGACAGGTGCTGGACGCAACGCCCGGCTATTTTTAGAGACAGGGTTTCACTTTTGCTCAGGCTGGTCTCAAACTCCTGAGCTCAGGCAAATCGACCTGCCTCAGCCTCCCAGAGTGCTAGGATTACAATCTGTATTCTAAGCTTTATAAAATGTAGACATTCATTTATGCAACCATCTATTCTAAGAAATATTTACAGCACTTCTATTATGTGACACACACCGTACAGGTTGTCTTGGTGAGCAGAGCAGACCCAGCCTTTGTTTTACCCACACGACATGGTTTGATACGCTACTGTTACAGGGATACCTCGTTTCTCTCAGCAATGGCTGGATCTTTAGAGCACGGAGTTTCAGCTGCTGTGCTGTGAGAGGATCTTAGGTGTGTTGTGAACAATTTTAAAGATGGACTCTGTGCCTGTGGCTCAGCGGGCTAAGGCGCCAGCCACGTACACCTGAGCTGGCGGGTTCAAATCCAGCCTGGGCCCGCCAAACAACGATGACAGCTGCAACCAAAAAATGGCCAGGCATTGTGGCGGGCGCCTGTAGTCCCAGCTACTTGGGAGGTGGGGGCAGAAGACTCGCTCGAGCCCAGGAGTTGGAGGTTGCTGTGAGCTGTGATGCCATGGCACTCTCTCCAGGTGGCAGCTTGAGGCTGTCTCAAAAAAAAAAAAAATTCTAAAGATTATTCATTAAATTATTTTTGAAAGAAGTTCAAAGCACAGTAGGCATAATCTTTTTTTCACTCTTCTTTTTTTAATCAACATAATTTAAGTGTGACACAGAAGTTTAACTATAGGTTCAAGTGCGCCACTAGATAAAAAAATTAGCAAACCATGCTTTAAAGGTTACTAAATCAAACTAGAATGTACGTTTGCCTCTCTGCATCTGGCAGAAAGAGCCTAATAAATATTTTTCAAGCCAGTCTAACATGAAATCAGATTGTGTCTCTTAAACACAGACCATAATAAGGGTAGCCCATCATGTGGGTGGTATTTCTATAATAAGCAGCCAAGTTACGTGGGTATGCAAAGTATTACTTCAGAAGCTACACAGATAAGCTGCGTTTTTCTCCCTGAATTCCAAAGTGCAGAATAATGTCAAAAGAGAGAGTCTGAAGCAAACACTAGATTTTATCTTAATTTTTAAAACATAAAACTGCTAAGGAGAAAAAAAACTGTGGTGTTTACATATAAAATACAGATCCTATCTTTGCTCCCATGGGTGATCAACAACAGGGTAGAGAAAAATCTTGATTCAGCAAAGTGCTTTTGCGTTGCATGAAATAGCCTCTCCTTTAAGGCCCGGCCCAAACCAGGAAGACTTTTGTAGCACCAAAGTAGGATTATTGTTGTTTTTACTAAGTCAGTCTCTTTCTTATAGAGTAGAATAAACATTTGTTCCTGATTTCTCAATTTTCTGATTCCTACTGCCAGCACAAAATATGTCCCAGCCTTGACTCTCAAGCACAATGAACCACAAATGAAAGACATAACTCAGTGTTCCTTCCAATCTATACATTTTAAGGAGTTTCTAGTGTTTACCTTTTCTTTCTGTTTTGGTCAAATTACTGAATCGCTGTTAGACCGATTAGCAAGTAGGCCTGTGAATCATTCACCCATAACCATACACTCACTTGCACGACATCACCCCCTTCTCATTTTTCCATCCCAACCTTTGTAGAGGCACAACATTTAAACACCAGCCCAGTGAGCTAAAACACTGTTGTCAAAACACAGCCTAACTATCTGGTGTTCTCACAGTTGTCAGGAATTTCCTAACATGGCCAGGGTCGCTGACAGTTAAAGGTCTCACCTGCAAAATCTGAATCCACTCCATGAAAAGGGCAGAAAAACCTCCAGATGCTTTCAGCACTTACTCGAGTCAGACTTTAAAATACGAGCGCGCAGAGATTCTCGGTTGTGGCTATCTCCACTTTAGGGGAGCAAGAATGCGTATGGTCAAGCGCTTTCTTCCCACTCGCAGACGACCCAAAGAATTCAAAGCATACTTGCCAGGTTAATTTAAAAAGAAAAAAAATCTAGTGGGAGCTCACAATACAAGCAATTCCTCAGATTGAATGATAAGACCCTGGCTTTCCCCTCTGCTCCTAATGTTGGCCTCTGGTCACTCGGGAGCCAGAGCAGCCAGAAGATGACCTCCCTGCCTTCCCGTGACTCTGATGTTTTCATATATTTTCTATGTCCTCTTTGCTAACCACCACAACAAATCAAAAATTGCTGCTGTTTCCCTTTCTTTCATTATTTGTCACATTCTTAGCACTGCGTTAAACAAGACCATGCGTCTAGTTTTATTCCTCCACACCACTAAGGAAGGTAGGAACTGTTAAACCCATTTTCAGTGACGGAAACTGAAGCCCAGAGAAATTGTTAAAAAGCTTCTAAGCGGTAGGCTGGGATTGAAATGGTGGTCTTTACGCATAATCTCATTCTCTTAAAGTAAGAGATCCTTCCTCAAGGAGATCAGAAATCTCTGCCCTTTCTAGCAGGGCATTGTGGCGGGCGCCTGTAGTCCCAGCTACTCAGGAGGCTGAGGCAGGAGTGTGAGGTTGCTGTGAGCTAGGCTGATGCCATGGCACTGTAGCCTGGGCCACAGAGGAGACTCTGTCTCAAAAAAAAAGGAAAGAAAGCAAAAAAAAAAGAAAAGAAATCTCTGCCCTTCAATGGTTTACTCATTAGGCCAAACAGTCAACATCAATTCAAGATGCTCTCACTGACTTGAAAGTTGTTTCTTCCACTCTATAATACACCAAATTTTACATTTTAACATTTCTCAAATAACCTGTGTGTATATTTACTCATTTTAAAAGCTATCATCAAATTAACTGCATGTTTTACAATCAGCACAATAAAATCACAATCCAGGGAACAAAACCCCTTGAGAGATAATCAGCAAAATCCACTAGATTTAAAGATATGCAAAGTCAGTAGAAAGAGACCACCTGGTCTGTCTGGCTCCAAGGCAGCAGGAGGGGTGACTAATTAGACTGAGGATTAAAATGATCAAAGAAGAAGGTGGCTATCAGGAGGAGGCGTGGTCCTCCATTAGAAGCCTAGGAAACCGAGGACAAGTACAAGCTGATGGTGCCCAGTGGACCAGAAGGGGGTCTCCAGAAGGTTTCCGGTCCCAAAGACAGGGCCAGTCTACTGTGAAACAGACTGCAGTTGATCAGTCTAAGGAGGCAGGCGTCATTAAATTCCAGATCCCTTCTGCTCCCCTAGTAGACTTCCCAACAGGACATGGCCCCCTACCCCCCTCACCTACCCAAGGCTGCCTGGAGGGAAACAATGCACTCCTTTTCTGAAAGTAACCTTACTTTCTTTCTTTTTAATGCTTATTGAGGGCCGGGAGCCTGTAATCCTAGCACTCTGCCAGGCTGACTGGGTGGATTACAGGAGGTCGGGAGTTGGAGACCAGCCTGAGCAAGAGCTAGACTGTAAAACTAGGGAGGCGTTGTGGCTGGTGCCTGTGGTCCCAGTTACTCAGGAGGCTGAGGCAAGAGGATCACTTGAGCCCAGGAGTTGGAGGTTGCTGTGAGCTACAATGCTACGGCACTCTATGGAGGGCAACAAAAGTGAGACTCTGTCTCAAAAATAAATAAATAAATGTGTGTTGATCCTATTGATTTATTTATTTTATTTTTTTATTTTTTGAGGCAGAGCCTCAAGCTGTTGCCCTGGGTAGAGTGTCGTGACATTACAGCTCACAGCAACCTCCAATTCCTGGGCTCAAGTGAGCCTCCTGCCTCTGCCTCCTAAGTAGCTGGGACTGCAGGCACCCACCACAACGCCCGGCCATTTTTGTTTTGGTTGCAGCCGTCATTGTTGTTTGGCGGGCCCAGGCTGGATTCGAACCCGCCAGCTTAGGTGTACGTGGCTGGCACCTTAGCCCGCTGAGCCACAGGCGCCGAGTCCTATTGATTTATTTTTTAAATCTCTGATTAATATGAGAGCACAGACCTTTAGGTTACACTATTTGCCTTTGTAGGTGAAGTCGGGCTGTAGTTGTGTCCTGCATCCAGTAACCTTATTTTCACTGGTTACTGCTGATGCAGGGCGTGCTCCAAGCCGATGCCATGCTAGATGTTCCCCTGATTTTCTGCTCCCCGGTCCTTCCAGCAGCAGTTTTCATTCTCATGTTGTCCCTCAGAGCACCCTTCCTCTGACAGGTTGGGGACCATTCCACTCCAGCAGTATTTAAATATCAGATTCCTGCAGGGCCTGGTGGCTCACTGTAATCCGAACACTCTGGGAGGCCCAGGCTTGAGCTCAGGAATTCCAGACCAGCCTGAGCAGGAGACCCCTGTCCCTACTGAAGGCGGGAAACCCAGCCGGGCGTTGCCGCAGGTGCATGTCGTCCTAGGGACTCAGGAGGCTGAGGCAAGAGGATCGTGCAAGCTGAAGAGTTGGAGGTTGCTGTGAGCTACGAGGACGCCATGGGCACTCTACCCAGGGCACAGAGCCTCTGGCTCAAAAAACAAAAAAAGAAAAGGAATGTGTTGTGAGCTAGGCTGACACCAGGGCACTCCAGCCTGGGCCACAGAGTGAGACTGTCTTTTTTTTTTTTTGTAGAGACAGAGTCTCATTTTATGGCCCTCGGTGGAGTGCTGTGGAGTCACACAGCTCACAGCAACCTCCAACTCCTGGGCTTAGGCGATTCTCCTGCCTCAGCCTCCCGAGTAGCTGGGACCACAGGCGCCCGCCACAGCGCCTGGCTATTTTTTGTTGTTGTTGCAGTTCGGCCGTGGCTGGGTTTGAACCTACCACCCTCGGTATATGGGGCCAGCGCCCTACTGACTGAGCCACAGGCGCCGCCCAAGACTCTGTCTCTTAAAAAAGAAAAATCAGATTCCTGGGCCTCGCTCTGTATCTTCTATGTCAGCACCTCCAAAGAAGGGGTTTTGAAATTTCTCCTTCTAGACAGTACCCCAGCAATTCTAATCACCAGGCAAGTTTGCCCAGCACAGTTCTCTGGCGATTCATCCAGCAGCCTATTGTGGTTGTGGGCCTGGTGAAAGGCAGCACATCCCAGGGCAAGTGATACCCTGAAGATTCAAGGTTTAGAAAAATACTTTGAGAAATAACCCTTCAACAGCTCCTAGTACCAAATTAAGGATTTTTTGGCTCTCTCTTCTGCCCAGATCCTACCAAGGGAAGTCACAGAAACTTAAATCCTGCCCCACCGAAATCCCACCTGACCTAATCGTCAGAAGAGCAGCCAATGTTATGTTGCCCGAGCTGATGCTAATATTCTAGAATGCTAACAAGACCCTTAGCCCAGTGCCTTGTGCAAATGGGCACTTAGTACTTTTCTCAGCAGCCCAGACTGGCTTTTCCAGGCTGAAGTCTACAGACATTTTCATGTGCACATTACATTGTTTCTTACAGGTGAGGACACGTGTACACACACACACACACACCCCTACCTTGCCCACAAAATGTTTCCTTTCTATTATATTTATGACTACTACTCTCTAGAAGCTAAATAAAGCTGTTTCCCTAGCAATATAAATATGGGCCTTCTCAGAAGCCATATTATTCTTGGAAGCAACAACAACAATGAATAATTCCCTGTAAGGGGTGAGAGTCACATTCGGAAGTGTGATGCTCCTAATGCCATAGGGAGGCCAAGGCGGGTGGATCACTTGAGCTCAGGAGTTTGAGACCAGTCTGAGCAAGAGTGAGATCCCATCTCTAAAACTAACCAGGCACTGTGGCGCCCGTAGTCCCAGCTATTCAGGAGGCTGAGGCAAGAGGATCATTTGAGTCCAGGAGTTTGAGGTTGCTGTGAGCTTTGACACTGTGGCCCTTTACCCTGGGCATCAGAGTGAACTCTGTCTCAAAAAAAAACCCCAACTTAGGGTGGTGCCCGTAGCTCATTGGGTAGGGCGCCAGCCACATGCACCAAGGCCAGTGGGTTTGAACCCAGCCCTGGCCTGCTAAAAAAAAAAAAAACCTGGGCGTTGTGGCAGGTCCCTGTAATCTCAGCTACTCAGGAGGCCAAGGCAAGAGAATTGCTTAAGCCCGAGAGTTTGAGGTTGTCGTGAGTTGTGATGCCACAGCACTCTACCGAGGGCAACAACATGAGACTCTTGTCTAAAAAAGAAAAACAAAACAAAAAACCCTAACTTTGTGCTTATGCTGTAATTATCCTGCGAGATGACCTATGGGCCAAATGCTTAGAATCCTGCCCTCTTAAACCTGAGAAATACCTTGGATATCAACTAGTTGATCTAGATAGGAGAGATTCAGAGAGACAGGCGATTTTCCCAAGGTCACACCCTAGGTCAGCGGTCAGCTGGGTGCCCCACACTGACCACCACGTACCTGGTCCTACACACAGGGGGGTGGTGCCCTCTGAGCAGATCTTGGGTGTCCTCCCCCTTGTGCTAAGCCTCCATACATTCTGCTCTTTGAAGACTTGTCTCATCCCGAGAGGTAAAAACCGCCCCTCGCAGGGCGACTGTGTCACCAAGGCTACTTCTTTTTTTTTTTTTTTTTGGTAAAGACAGAGTCTCACTTTATTGCCCTTGGTAGAGTGCCGTGGCGTCACAGCTCACAGCAACCTCCAACTCCTGGGCTTAGACGATTCTCTTGCCTCAACCTCCCAAGTAGCCGGGACTATAGGCACCCTCCACAATGCCCGGCTATTTTTCTGTTTTGCAGTTCGGCCGAGGCCAGGTTTGAACCCGCCACCTTCACTCGCTGAGCCACAGGCACCGCCCAAAAAGACTACTTCTTGAAATTAAAACTAAAGATCAACAGAACTGCTAATGGCACACAACGGCAATTGCCTGATGTACGTGAAAAACAGCAGGTGTAGAGGTCGCCCCTTCTCTAGTCCACACGACTAGACCACAGTTCCCACATTGCAATGAGGCAGGACCATTGCCTACGCTCTGGCTGATGGGTGGAGAGGAAATGGGGTGTGTCCTCACAACGTGATGTGCGCCTGGCCCATGAAAATGTACCACACACTCTACTCTGGCTACCTGGGAGGGTGATGCCCAGGCAACCTGGGACATCATGGGTTGGAAAAGGCAGTGCTGCCAGTTCAGATCTCCGAATGAGTTTATGGAGGTGAGCCAACCCCCAACCAGCACACACACACCCCGGAATACTTCTGGAGAAATACTTTTCCATTGGATAAACCACTGATATTGGGGGGCCTTTTATGTTACTGCCACCTAGCCCATCCTAATGAATATGCAGGGACTCTCTGAAGATTAGCAACGTGTGGCTTTAAAGTAAAGGAAATAAACACATCTGTTGGTCTATCATCAAACATAAAGCAACTGGAGGAAATCAATAGAATTTGGGGAAAAGTAAAACATACTAACCCAGGCTGGACATGGTGGCTGAGACCTGTGATCCTAGCACTCTAGAAGGTCAAAACAGGAGGATCCCTGGAGCTCAGAAGTTCAAGACTAGGCTGAGCAAGAGCAAGACCCCTGTCTCTACTAAAAATAGAAAACTAGCTGGGCATTGTGGCACCTGTAGTGCCAGCTACTTGGGAGGCTGAAGCAGGAGGATCACTTGAACCCATGAGTTTGACATTGCTGTGAGCTATGATGCCATAGCACTCTAGCCTAAGCAACAGAGCAAGACTCTTATCTCAAAAAAAGAGAAAAACGACTTGGCGCCTGTGGCTCAAGCTAAGGCGCCAGGCACATACACCTGAGCTGGCGGGTTCAAATCCAGCCCGGGCCCAACAAACAATAATGATGGCTGCAACCAAAAAACAGCCGAACTTTGTGGCGGGCGCCTGTGATCCCAGCTACTTGGGAGGCGGAAGCAGGAGACTCGCTTGAGCCCAGGAGTTGGAGGTTGCTATGAGCTGTGATGCCACAGCACTCTACCCAGGGTGACAGCTTGAGGCTCTGTCTCAAAAAAAAAAAAACAAAAAAAAAAAAAGAGGAAAAACTAGACCAATTCAGTTCCTTCTAGAATGCAAGAAATTTTTTAGGAAAGTTCCCAATTTTTAAGTTACTTTTTTGAAAAATGGAATTCCAGATCGGCATCCATGAGTAGGGCAGTGAGTAGAACCCGGCCCTGGCCTTCTAAACAACGACGACAACGGCAACCAAAAATCAACCAGGCGTTATGGCAGGTGCCTGTAGTCCCAGTCACTTGGGAGGCTGAGGCAGAAGAATCGCTTGAGCCAAAGAGTTTGAGGTTGCTGTGAGCCATGACACCGTGGCACCCTACCCAGGGCGACACAGTGAGACTCTGTCTCAAAAAAAAAGAAAAATGGAATGCCTTTCTCAAGGAAAGAAAGGTAGAAATGATTTTCAGGGCCGCAGAGCCTACTGAAAAATCTTTTTTTGCCCAAATGTAATAGAAATCATTCTATAAGTAACACCAGTCTTTTGGTCCTCTGAGGCCTGAGGGGCTTCTGTAAGGAGAAAGGGCACAGGTGGGGGGTGGGGTAGGGTGGGGTGGGGTGGTGGTGGTGAAAAGAGCTTCTTCTAAGCAAGGGTGCAGGGTCCAAAGGCCTGGAAGGAGTAGGCTGAGTCGTGGAGTGGGGAGGGACAGAGAGCATAAAATCAGCGTAAGAATTGCTTTGTCCAACGTGCTAGTCTTCATTCTGTACTTTCCCAAGGGAGGCAGCGAGTTCAGCTAAGCTCTCCAGTGTTTCTGATTTGATCCCAAAAGGCATTTTCATTAACGAGCTGTGAAGTCACTTTCTCATTCACCCTGAACTCCCCCAGTGATGTTAAGCAGTACTCAGCATGCTACTTGACCCTACAGGGCAGTGTGGTTAAGAGCAGGGGTCCCTCAAAGGCACCAGCACACCTCAGCCAGCAGCCTTGATGCACCTGCTGGGCTGGACAGTACCCTTTTGGTTGCTGGGGAAGGGGACAGGGAAACCAGGCTGGTGGTGGTGGACACACAGATAAGAGGCTTCAGGCAGCAGCTCTCCACCTAGAGCAGCGGTTCTCAACCTGTGGGTCACGACCCACAGGAAACGGCCACGGCTTTAGGGAGGTTGAGAACCACTGACCTAGAGGGTACAGAAAGACTTGAACTTTCTAGCCTTTTTTTTTTTTCCCTCCAAAGAGATGGTCTCCCTCTGTTGCCTAGCCTTGAACTCCTAGGCTCAAACGATCTCCTAACTCAGTCTCCCAAGTAGCTGGGACTACAGGCACACGCCACCAAACGTGGGTAATTGTTTTTATTTTTTGTAGAGTCAGGGTCTTGACTATGCCACCAAAGCCAGTCTTGAACTTCTGGCCTCCAGTGAATCTCCTGCCTCAGTCTCCCCAAAGTGTTGAGATATCCAGCATAAGCCACCACGCCCAGCCTTACTGGAACATTTTAACAACCAGCACTGCGGTACCAACGCATATAATTAGCAGCCCTGGGGAAAAGTGCACGCTTTGGGGACAGACCTGTGCTCAGATCTTACCACAGGAAATGTCTTGCTTATATTCCTTGAGCCTTAATTTCTTAGTAAATGCTACTCTCCTTACCTCCCTCCCCAGCTCACACCTGTTCAGAGCAAGCCCAAAGCACAGGAACTGAGGGGAAAAGTTAGTAATAAACAAGGACATACAATAAGAAATAGGAAGAATGATGGAGAAGCAAGAGAAAGGGAAAAGAGCAGGCCTGCTTAACAATGACAGCCACCACAAAGAAATAGCTGGGTGTGTGGCGGGCGCCTGTAGCCCCAGCTAATTGGGAGGCTGAAGCAAGAGAATCGGTTAAACCCAAGAGTTTGAGATCGCTGTGAGCTGTGAGCCACACCACTCTCCTGAGAGCGACATAGTGAGACTGTCTCAAAAGATAAAAGCAAAAATGAAAATAAAGAGTGTGAGAGTTTTATCTTAAGTAGACTACCACTATAGATATTCTAAAGGGTCCAGGCACGGTGGCTCATGGCTACAATCCCAGCACTCTGGAAGGCTGAAGCAAGAGAGAAACCTCTGTCTCTACTAAATCAAAAAAAAAAAAAGAAAGAAAAATTAGCCAGACACAGTTTTGGGCTCCTGTGGTCCCAGCTCCTAGGGAGGCTGAGACAAGAGGATCTCTTGAGCCTAGAAGTTTGAGGTTGCTATGAGCTATGTATGACACCTGGCTCTCTAGCCTGGGTGACAGAGTAAGACTGTTTCAATAAATAAATAAATAATTTAAAAAAAAATTCAGTATATTTATTAAAATTGTTAACACATATACTCTTTCACCAGCAATTCTAGTGTGGGGAATTTATCCTACATATATATTTTATGCTTACAAAACAATATGTGTACACGGTGATTTATTAGAGCATTGTTTGTAACAGCAAAAGACTTGAAACAGGGTGGCATTTCACCCTGTGGCTCAGTGAGTAGGGCACCGGCCCCATATACAGAGGGTGGCAGGTTCAAAGCTGGCCCCGGTCAAACTGCAATTTATAGCCAGGTGTTGTAGCAAGTGCCTGTAGTCCCAGCTACTAGGGACACTGAGGCAAGAGAATCGCCTGAGCCCAGGAGTTGGAGGTTGCTGTGAGCTGTGACACCACCGCACTCTACTAAGGGCGACAAAGTGAGACTCTGTCTCTTATAAAAAAAAAAAAAAGACTTGAAACAAATCAAATGTCCATTAACATTAAAATGCATTAAGGTACATCCATACAATGAAAACTATGACACTATGTCAAAAGAAAAGGCAGTGTGGAAGCTCTCAATGTATTGTTATTGACAGATTTCCAACATATATTGTTATGTGCAGAAAACCAGGTTGCAAAACAATTTCACCTAACATTTTACAGAAGAAGTAGAAGCTATAAATATATTTGTTTCCAGGACATAAAGAAAGTTTCGAAAGATAGATTAGAAACTAAGAACAGTTTGTCCCCATACCTAGAGTACTTGAATAAAACAACTTAATCATGAATAAGTGTTATGCCTTCATCACTATGCATTCTTTAATTCTATTATGAGCCTCTTTGTTTATTCATTTAAAAGTACGATATGGCACCTGTGGCTCAATGGGCTAAGGCACCAGCCACGTACACCTGAGCTGGCGGGTTCGAATCCAGCCCAGGCCCGCCAAACAACAACGGCTGCAACCAAAAAATGGCCAGGCGATTTGGTGGGCGCCTGTAGTCCCAGCTACTTGGGAGGCGGAGGCAAGAGACTCACTTGAGCCCAGGAATTGGAGGTTGCTGTGAGCTGTGATCCCACAGCACTCAATCCAGGATGATAGCTTGAGGCTCTGTCTCAAAAAAAAAAAGTACGATATATCAAAATTCAGTACAAAATTGTGGAAGTGTTTTCTATTCTTACTGAGAACTGAACAAGAAAAATCTGATGAGAGGATCTGATAACCATATATTACATGCAATTTTCTTTTCTTTTTTTTTTTTTGAGACATAGTCTCACTCTGTCACCCTCTATAGAGTGCTGTGGCGTCACAGCTCACAACAACCTCCAGTTCTTGGGGGCTTAGGTGATTCTCTTGCCTCAGTCTCCCAAGTAGCCGGACAACAGCTGTCCACCACAATGCCCAGCTATTTTTTGTTGCAGTTTGACTGGGGCCGGGTTTGAACCCTCAACCCTCGGTAATGTGGCCGGCGCCCTACCCACTGAGCCACAGGGCCACCCTACATGAGTTTTATAAAGACATGCAGTTCTCACAAGAGTTCTCTCTGAGTAGTGGGACTGCAGGTGATTTTTTTTTTCTTTTTTTTCCCCTTTCGACAGAGTCTTACTATGTTGTCCTTGGTAGAGTGCTTATGGCATCACAACTCACAGCAACCTCCAGCTCTTGGACTTAAGCAATTCTCTTGCCTCAGCCTCCCTAATAGCTGGGACTACAGGCGCCTGCCACAACACCCGGCTATTTTTTTTGTTGCAGTTGCCACTGTTGTTTAGAAGACCTCGGGTCGGGTTTGAACCCACCAGCCCTGGTGCTTGTGGCTGGCGCC
>CAUYON010090010.1:0-30669 GCA_963573935.1 Arctocebus calabarensis | reverse complement strand
TTTTTGTAGAGACAGAGTCTCACTTTATCGCCCTGGGTAGAGTGCCGTGGCGTCACACTGCTCACAGCAACCTCCAGCTCTTAGGCTTAAGCGATTCTCCTGCCTCAGCCTCCCGAGTAGCCACAGTGATTGTTTTAACTGCATGCTGACCTTGAAAATCAAGATGCTAACCCCACTGTATGCATCCAGAGACCCATATGCATTCATGTTCACATTTTACTTTCCTTAATTATTTTATTATTTATTTATTGGTATCCTGCATTGTTCCAGAAATGGCACAAGTCAGTTTTGTTTTGGGAAGGGTTTTTGGGCATCTGGGGCTACAAAGTATTTTTTTGTTTCTGCACAGTTAGGGGCTTTCTGGAAACTTGAGATCTAGGATTAAAGGGCAAACCTTGGAAAGTCAACTCATGACTAATTAGCTAGTGACAATTCCAGAGAATTTGTCCTCCCCGGAAGTATGTGCCTCATGCTATAGAGGCAGCCCGAGGGTGGTAAACCTGGATTTTGAAAACTTTTAGTCTTATCTTGCCTGGGAGAGATGTATGGACATTCCAAAGGCCAAGACCTTGGTCCTTCCATCTACTGAGACACTAGGGATACTAAGGCTTTCTCCACTTCTCTCAGAAGGTCCCTCTCCTACATAATCACCCAGATTCACTAAGGAGTCCTCAGTACAAACCCTGGTTCTGGTTCTCCTTTTGTTCCCCTAGGGGTAAAAACTGGGACAAACGTGCATAAATTGTTATTATTATGCAAGTAATAACATGGATCTACTCCACTAAAAAACCCTTGTGTTTACATTTAGGACGGTATTAATAAATACACATATTAAAAACTTAATAGAGTGACATTTTCTTCTACATACCTTTCTATAATGAGAGAGTTTTAATTTTATATTCAGCAAGAAGAAACATTATTATTATTATTTTTTGAGACAGAGTCTCAAGCTGTAGCCCTAGGTAGAGTGCTGTGGCGTCACAGCTCACAGCAACCTCAAACTCTTGAGCTTAAGTGATTCTCTTGCCTCAGTCTCCCAAGTAGCTGGGACTATAGGTATCCACCAAAACACCTGGCTATTTTTTTTTTATTGTTGCACTTGTCACTATTGTTTTTTAGCTGGCCCAGGCTAGGTTTGAACCCATCAGCCTTGGTGGATGTGGCCGGCATCCTACCCACTGAGCTACAAGTGCCGCCAGAAGAAACATTATTAAATGTGGTTCCTTGAGTACTCTGTCTTGAGAGTTAAAAAACAAAAATGGAAAAAGTATTTCCTATTCAAACTATTCTAAGATCTCTTTTTGAGCCCAAAGTGTGGTGAAACACAGTTCTGGGGCGCTTATAGGAAAACAGGTCTCCTCACACCCTGCTGGAGGGAACAGAAATTGGTACAAGCTCATTGAGGGCAGTTTGGTGACATCTGCCAAATAATAAGTGCACAGACCCTTTGTCAGCAATGTCAGTTCTAGGAATTTACCTTTCATGGGGGCTTGCGCATGTATGAAATGATATCTGTGCAAAGAAAGCTCTTCACTGCAATATTAATTATGATGGTCAAACACTGGAAATACCATAAATGTTCAACTATAGGGCTAGGTAACTCAGGGGTTGGCAACCCCTGCCTGTTCTTATGAATAAAGTTTATAATAAGGTTATGGAACACAACCATGCTCATTTTTAAAAATTTTTTTACATATTGTCTATACCTGAGCATTGTTTTTTTTAGACGTAGATTCTCATTTTGTTGCCCTTGATAGAGCGCCGTGGTGTCACAGCTCACAGCAACCTCTAGCTCTTGGGCTTAGGTGATTCTCTTGCCTCAGCCTCCCGAGTAGCTGGGACTACAGGCGCCTGCCACAACTATTTTTTTGTTGCAGTTTGGCCAGGGCTGAGTTTGAACCGGCCACCCTTGGTATATGGGGCTGGCACCGTACTCACTGAGCCACAGGTGCTGCCTCATACTTGAGCACTGTTAATGGCAAAGTTGAGTAACCCTGATAGAGACAGCATGGTTTACAAAGCTGAAAATATTTACTCTCTGACAGAAAGTTTGCTGTTCCCTGGGTTAGATGATGGTACATCCACAGTATGGCTGTGAAAATAGGAGCTGCTTTTTTTTTTTTTTTTTGAGACAGAGCCTCAAGCTGTGACCCTGGATAGAGTGCTGTGGCATCAATTCCTGGGCTCAAGCGAGTCTCCTGTCTCCGCCTCCCAAGTAGCTGGGAGTACAGGTGCCCACCACAACGTCCGGCCATTTTTTGGTTGCAGCCATCATCGTTGTTTGGCGGGACCGGGCTGGATTCGAACCCGCCAGCTCAGGTGTACGTGGCTGGCGCCTTAGCTCGTTGAGCCACAGGCGCTGAGCCAGGAGCTGCTTTTTATACTGATGCAGAATGAGCTCAAGGATACATGTGTGGAAGAACTAAGGTTCAGGATGGTATAGATGGTATGTTAGTGTTTTGTTTTAAAAAGGGGTTAAAAATAGATATATTCACAGGCTTGTGAGCGAATTTCTGGAGGGAGAACCCAGAAACAAGTAAGAGAGGCTGCTTTGTGGGGAGGGGAACAAGTGGAAGGACAGAGTTTCTGGATATGCCTGTATGAACACGTGTGAGTTTTGAACTATGCAAACCGATTACCTACTCAAAAAACTGAACTAAAAATGCTATGTAACCTGTGATCACTTCAGAAAAATATGCTAGAGCTAAGCCCAGGGAAGCCATGTGCTCATCCCCTCCACCTCCAGGCCCTGTCTCTGAGCTTCCTGACCTTCCTGGGGGTACTGTTCCTATGGGGGTGAAGGTTGGGGTTCATGGGACTCAGCACTGCCAGCCCAGCCCAAGGGGCCAGCTGGAAATCATGCCCTTGTGGAGTGGGGATGGTGGGCCAGGCTGGGCCTGCATCTTCGGTAGTTTCTCACAGATTCAGAACCAAGCCTCTTATCCAGGTTTCCTCCGCAGGAAGGGCTGCCCTTACCTAGGCCGGCAGAGCCCCACCTTGAGCCTTTGTCCCTACTGTGCCTTCTGCCTGGATACCTTTCTTCAAGGACAAGACTGCTAGGAATCTAAAATGCAGTTTTAAAATGTCATCCAAGGGTGGTCCTTGTAGCTCAAGGAGTAGGGTGCCGGCCCTACTGGAGGTGGTAGAATCAAACCCAGCCCTGGCCAAAAAAAAAAAAAAATATATGTCGTCCAAGAGGCCACTTTATTCCTGGGAGAATGAGCCTTGCTCTGCCATGGGAGTGGCCTGTGGACCTTGGGGTATGCAAGTGTCTTCTCTTCCCTAGAGGCAGGGAGACAGGCCCAGAGACACAGGACTCAGGGCTGTGCTGGACCTGCCCCCAGCTGCTGGCATTGCAGGGAGCTGGGGGACAGATGTGGTGGGCACATGACACTCCAGCTTAGTCCCCATGATTGCGGCTCGCCTTCTTTCCAAGTCCTGCCTGACTCTGACCACCAGAAGGTGACACATCTGAAGCCAGAGGAAGGCAGGATGAGGGAACCTCACTTGTAGTGTGAATACTGACAGTGGGGACCCAGGCTGGGGCTGGAAGATGGGGACCCAGGGAAGGCCGAGGGCCCTCCTAGTGCCCAGGTAGCATGGCTGGGATTGAGGGAGGAGGTTGCAGGAGGTCCCAGGTGGGAGGGAGAGAAGTAGCCTCTGGTAGGTCCCGTCACCACCCCCAGCTCCTTCACTGAGTGTGTTTGGGAGAGACCACTGTCCTAGCTCAGTTGGGGAATGGGTACATGTAGACTGAGATCTTTGGGTCACTGCCCTGGGCCTCCAGGAAAAGGATAGGCTGTTCTCTGCAGGCTCCCCCTCTCAGCCTCTACCCAGCTTTCCCCAGCCATCTCTATATCCTCTTGTTCATCCTTCAGGCCTCAGCTCCTGGTACCTTCCTCCACAACATTTTCTGGGAGGCCTGTGGGCCGGGTTACGTCCCTTTCCTGTCTGTTGCTGCCTGGGTCACTCTGCTTTCCAGTCTGTCTGTCTGTAGCCCCTCTGCTCCACCCTACTGTGTCCCAGGAGCTTGAAGAGGGCAGAAACAGGGTCCTAGATATTCCCTGCCCCCCACTCAGCAGGCACACCGTGCATAGTTCAGTGAACATTAAACTCAGCCCCTTCCTCCCTGTCTGGGAATCCCACCCCAGGGCAGAGGGAGCCCCTGGCACCTGTCTGGCACCTGGCCAGCCCAGGGCACACCTCCTCACCTGATTAGCTTTCTCCAGGTTGGTCATGATCAGGCCGACTTCATCTGCCCTGAGACATAAAGATGAGACCTTGAGGAAGGGCTCCTGGTGCCACCCATAACCGAACTCAAGGGAGGGCTAAGGGTGCTGCCTTCCATGCTTGCTGCTGGGGAGAAGAGAGCCTAGGCCGTGGGGAAATAGGGAGACAGCCTCAGACCCGCACCTCCTCCAGTAGCCTGCCCACCTCACCCAGGTGCCAGTATCTGAAAGCTGCACTTGACCCTGCTGGGCCTTCTGCCTGGGATGCCCTTCCTCAAGAGAACGCCCCGGGCTTTAAACCTGGCTCTAAATTGTCCTCCTGGGTGGTTTCTCTCAACTACCTCCAGGGTCACTTGTTCATTGTGTTGCCCACCCACCCCCTTCCCGACTCCCAGCACCAAGGTGCTCAGGACAGGTCTTCCCTCTGCCTAGCATGGGGTGGGGGACACAGGAAAGGGGCCCCTGGGGAACATGTGGTGACTAAAGGCCACATGCCTGCTCCATGCACGCCAGTGCCTTTCTTGCTCCAAGCTTGTCCTCATTTAGGTTCTGAAAGCTACCTCCTTCAGGGAGTCCTCCCTAACTACCCTGGATAAAGGACCCACTCAACCTTATTGTTCCCCGTTCTTCCTGTCATAGAATAGATCATGTGCTGAGAAAAGCATGGGGCGTACAGTAAGTGCCGCACAGTGTATGTGAATGAATTTATCGCTCCACATCACTTTTCGCCTGTCTCCTCTCTCCCACTGAGAACAGGGTCCTCTTATGTTTCCTCCAGGGACCCAGCACAGCCCTGGATAAACAGTAGGTACTCAACAAGTGTTTGAAGAATGAGTGATGTCTTACGGCCTGAAGAAACGTTTGAGTCCGGAGTAACAGAGGTGGGTGCCACTCAGCCCCCGAGGGGTGGAGTGTGGAATCGGGAGGAGGGCAGCCCAGAGGTTGGGGGGAAGTGGGGGGGTGGGGGGGTGCGGTGTCCTGCCCTGCAGCACCTGCTCCGCTGGGTCCTGGTGCAGGAATGGCACAGCAAGTGACTAGGATGGCTGTGTGCCTCACGGGGTCAGCAGCAGAGGTGCCTAATGACATGGAGGCCTCAGGCAGAGAGTCAGAGAGGGAAGGAAAGTCAGCAGGAGGAGGCCTGCCTGACAGGTCAGAGGGCGGGCAGGTGGGAGGGGGAGGCACACCTCAGCAGCGCCTCACTTACTTGGATGCTGCCTCCTCGTCGTATTTCCGCCGCAGCTCCAGCAGCTCTGCCTGTGTGGCCTTCAGCGCTGGGAGAGGATGAAGAGGCCCGTGAGGTCCCCACACCTGAGTGGGGTGGGGTGAGCCTCCCAGGGAGGTGTTGCCCACTACTCTTGGGGCCCAGCAGGTGTACTGAGGGTGGGGGAAATAAGGGAGGCTTTCTCCTTTTTCTCTGTCAGACCTGGCAACAAGTGGGACATTTCCTGCTCCTGCAGGGGATCCAGTATGTGGAGTGGGCTGCCCAGCAAGGCAGAGCAGATGAGGCAACTCTCTAGGGGTCTAGGAAGCTCGGGAGGCCCAGACCGGGTGCAGGGCAGTGGTACTGTCAGCCCCATGGCCTGGGCTTCAAGTCCCCCAGTACCCTTAATTTCCTCTAGGACCTGGGTGGGCTGTCCATCCACAAGCTCAACCCACTCTGAGGTCCCAACTTGGTAGGCAAAGGGGACAGTCATGAGCAATAAAGCCAACAGATTTACATATATCACAGCGAATTGGAGATTTCTAAGAAATCCCAGATTGCTGATTTCTCCAGGAAAACTGAAAGGACTAGCCATGGTGAGTCATGCAGAACAGTATGAAGCCTTGTTCCAGATGAAGCCTTGTTTTTCCAGTTTGCCCCAGACCTCAACCCTCCCTACCGCCTTCCTTAACCCAGTGGCTTCATAGTGCATCTGCCCCCAATTTACTTTGATCTCAAACCCTCTTTCCATAGGACTATGGCCTCTGGGGACTGGAGGCTCAGATCCCCCCTTCCCCCAGGGAAGGTAGCTCTTCCCTCTCCTTCCCCAAACTTCCTTCTTGCCCTCCTGATGTTAGGATACCTGTGCATGGCAGACCCATGCCGTGCTCACTCCCGCTCCTCTCTCTGGGCTGCCAGGTCTGACAGGGCCACAGACACATGCCAGAAACGTACCTGAATGTAGGACTTTGATTTTCTCCTCTGCCTCCCCCAGTCTGGCCGCCAAAGTGATTTGTACTTCTTGAAGGCCCCTGTGGGGAGACGAGGCCTGCTCACACTGGCTGCCCAGATGCGCCTTGCCTAGGCTCCATCCCGCTTCCTATCTCCTCACTTACGCCCTATGGCCAGAACCTCTGCCTTCCTACCAAGCCCTTACACGTGATGTTCAAGCACTTGGCTGTCTGGCTGTTTTGCTGACTGTGTGGCCATATTGTGACTGTACTGTTAAGTTTCTCAGAACATTTTTGGGGGCAAAAATTTATAGCAATTTATACATTGTCTGGGCCTCAGTTTCCTCATCTGTGAATGGGGTTTCTGGTGGGGTCTGTCTCTGTGGGTGCTGTGAAGCAAGTTCAGTGTGGTGCTTGGCACCCTGCGTTCCATCAAGGTCACTAGTTAGTATTACTGTCCTGAGGGAAGCCTGCCCCCCTCGTGTGGCAGGAGTTTGCCAGCTCAGCCACTCCACTGAGGTCCAGCTTAGGATTCTCAGCAAAGGCGGGGGGCTCTAGCTGGGTGGGGAAGGTGTACGCAACACCCAGGCCTAATGTCACCTGGCTCAAGTATTTATTTTGTTTATGCTTGTGTTTTCCTCACTAGAAAGGAAACTCCAGGAGGGCAGGAAGTTTGGCCTGTTTTGTCACTGTTGAGTCTCCCAGGTCCTGGAACACAGTTGTTGGCTCCACAGATGTGTAATGAAGGCAAGAAGAAGTAGTGAATGAATGAAAGGAGAAATGTCATCACCTCCATAAAACCATCCAGGACATGCCCTACAACCCTAGATGTTCCCTGACATGCTCCTCCACGTGAGCCTGAGCTGAGCACTGACAGGTGCTGCCTGGTGTCCCTCCCGCAGACCAGGAGTGGACGCCAACGTGACCGTCCGTGCTGTGTCAGCAGACGTGTAGGAGAATATCCTCAACCATGTGAGTGGGCCTCAACCAGTCAGTTCAAAGTCTGGCGAGGGAGCCTGAGGAAGACAACTCTGCTTCAAGATCACAGCACTGGTTACTGCTCTAATTTGGACTTGCCAGCCCCCACTCATGTGAGCTAGGTCCTCAAAATACATCTCATCATAAAAAACCATCCTACTGGCTTTGTTTCCCTGGAGCATGCTAACTACTGTAACACCATCAGCTCCATTTGCCAGGTGGGGAAACTGAGGCTCAGAAGGGTGATGTGACTTGCCCAGGGCCACAGAGCTCCTGCGGTGGGCTTGAACCCAGGCCTTCCAGAGTCCAAGGCCTTCACCCCTCCCTGCACCCAGACTCCTTGAAGCTGGTTTCCTGGGCAGGGACTTTCTTGATCCCACCTCCCAGCTGAGTGGGGCCATGGAACCCATCCTACCCCCCCATTCCTCTGTCCCTCGGCCTCCCTCACTTTTGTTTCTCTGTCTCATTTCTCTGCAGCAAGGTTTCTGTCAGGAAGGCTTTCCTGGGAATGCCTGGGAGGCGGCTCCCCTCGGTCAGCGTGGGCCCGGTAGGAGATGCCCCCTCTCTCTGCTCTGCAGGAAGAAAAAGAGGAGAAAACACCCATTGCTCAGAGAGCAACGGGGCAGCCACAGCCATCCTAGTCACTTGCTGGGCCATTCCTGCAACCCTGATCCATCATTGATTTTGATCAATTTCCCAAACTTGGGCATTGAAGGGGACACAGCTATTAGGCCCCCCAGGCTCCATGTCTGCACACAGGTCAAATTCCTGTCACCACAGCCTCAGCCTGCACACCCACAGACCCACAGGCCAGCTCAAGTCTTATTATTTTTAAAAAAAAATTTGTGGTAAAATATACGTCATGTAAAATTTACCATTTTAACCATTTTAAAGTGATAATTTAATATACCCACAATTTTGTGCAATCAGGACATTGTCATCACCTCAAAAGGAAACCCCACAACTATTAAACAACTTTCTATTTTCCCCTCCCCCCAGCCCCTGGTGACCACTAATCTACTCTGTCTCTACGGATTGGCCTATTCCGGATGTTGCACATCAGTGGAATCATATGTTATGCGTCCTTTTGTCTGGCTTCTTCCACTAGCATGTTTTCAACATTCACCTAAGTTGTAGGAACTTCATCTCCCTTTATGTCCAAATAATATTCCATTATATGGACAGACTAGATAGTGTTTACCCATTTTTCTGTCAAAGGACATCTGAATTGTTTTGAATTGGCCCTGGAGTTTGTTCTCTGCTCTTTGGGGGTACATCTGTGGCATTGCTACATCACATGGTAAGTCTGTTTCACTTACTGAGAAGCTGCCAGACTGTTTTCCCCTCTCACTGTTGAGTACACACGCAGCCCCTCATTCATCTCCCACCTCACCTGCAGGTGCAACCACATGGCAGGGCCACCTGGGCAGGCCCTGAGGTGGCTTGTCCTAGGGATGAACACTGAAGTCACAACGGAGTGCTCAGGGGCTGTCCACTGAGCGGGGTGGGAACTCGAACTGGGCTGAGTTTTCTGACACACCATATATTTTCCTAATTCATTTGTTGACATCAGTCTCCCCTTTTAGAGAGTTATCACCATAGAGCAGCTTTTTCATTTGTTTTACCCCCAGCTGTGCCCCTGTGCCCTGGACAGGGCCTGATGTGAAATTAGAAGGTCGACAACAGCTTCCACCGCAGATTTGCTGCTTCCCTTTGCAGAGCCCTCACCTCACCCACCTGAGTAACCGCCACACTGAACTTCATCTTTCTCTTGCTTTAAAAAGTTTTTATCACCATAAAACCTATGCACTATACATAGTTATACCTGAACACATATTTTAAAGTCTGCTAGTTTCTTGACTATTTTGAAAGGGCGTGTGCTCTAGTCCTGAAGATTCATTTCCTCTGAGGGCAGCCGTACAGGATTCCACTGTGTGAATATGCCTTTTCTTCATCCAGTCTCCTGCCACTGGACATTTGACTTGTTCCAGTCTGTGGTGCCACAGAGACTGCAGCTAGCCCCATTCTTTCTTTCTTTTTTTTTTTCTTTTGAGACAGTCTCACTATGTCGTCCTCAGTAGAGTGCTGTGGCATCATAGCTCACAGCAACCTCAAACTCTTGGACTCAAGCGATTCTTTTGCCGCAGGCTCCCAAGTAGCTGGGACTATAGGTACCACCACAACGCCCGGCTACTTTTTTGTTATAGTTGTCATTGTTGTTTGGCAGGCCCAGGCTGGGTTGGAACCCACCTGCTCTGGTGTCTGTGGCTGGCTCCCTAGCTGCCGAGCTACAGGTGCCGAGCCAGCTAGCCCCATTCTTGTTCCCATCTCCTAGGCATAGTGTGAGTTTTCCAAGGATACATACTGGGCAGCAAATGTGCTGCCTCCTTAGCTGGCCCATCTGGAATCTTCCTAGAGACTTTTTCCAAAGTAGCAGCAGCAGATGAGAGTCTCGTCATGTCACACCCCGGCCAATCCCTGGCATCATCGGACTTGTGAACTGTTGGCTGTGATTTGGTAAGGACAGCCCTGGCCACGTTGCTTGTCTCTTCTTCTTTCCTCCTTGGTGAAATGTGTGTGTCTTCTGCCCATTTCTCGCTAGGAGGACTTTTCTGACAGGTGGGGATAAGGGAGGTGTGGCCATGCCTGGCTCGGCCCCTCTGAGGCCATCTTCCTCACAGTAGCTGCCATGCCCAGCCCGCCCTCCCTGTGTGGGGAGGGCACCCCTGGGTCATAACCAGGCTGGTCTTTCCAAGGGAGGCTGTGCTGTTCCACCCTCCACCGCTGCTCTGGCCCTCACAGTTGCTCCCCTAGGGACCTGGGGGCTACATGAAGAGCTCGTGTGGCCCCAGGTTGGATCTCTGTCCTGCCTTATGGAAATCAGGCTCTGGTCTCCACCACTGGCTCCCTCAAGTTTAGCTCTTAATCAGTCCCAAACTTAGAGGGTCAAAGGCACAATCACATAGCGCCCCCGTAGGCCCAGCACTAAGATTCCAGGCCTCTAAGTGCCCACAGCTGTAAGTTCTGAGTCTAGATACTTAGAGGCAAAAAGAAATGGGATTTTGTCTAAATCTGTCATCGGCTCAAGTATCTTTTTTTTGAGACAGAGTCTCACTTTGTTGTCCTTGGTAGAGTGCCATGGCATCACACAGCTCACAGCAACCTCCAACTCCTGGGCTTAGGCTCTTGCCTCAGCCTTCCGAGTAGCTGGGATTACAGGCGCCTGCCACAACACCCGGCTATTTTTTTTGTTGTTGTTGTTGTTGCAGTTTGGCCCGGGCCAGGTTCAAAGTATATGGGGCTGGTGCCCTTACTGAACCACAGACGCCGCCTGGCTCAAGTATCCTTAATGCTCAGCTCATCTCTCCCCACACCCTCGGCTGTGACGGTGCTGTGCGCTCTCAGTATCCTGTGTCCTCTTCTGGACATGCAGCTGGGCCGCACCTCTCAGGCTCCTTTCAGCAGGTGTGACTGCAGCCATACGTGTTGGCCGATGGGGTGTGGGTGGAAGCGATGGGTGTCACTTACTGGCTTGCATCCTATAAACCTCAGTGTGACCTCCACATTCTTTCTCTGCCTGTTGGTTGGTTGTTGATATTCACTGTGACGCTACACATCACGTGTTGAAGATGGCAGATCCTCCAAAGCTTGGGTCCCTGCGTGATAGTGTGGCACATTCTCTGCAACCTCCCCATCCTTCGGTGGATTCAGCTGAGATTTGGGGCTCATCTGTTTTATTAGTAGTGTTACCTTATCTGTTCCTCATCCCGAATGACAAAGCCCAGTTCCCTGCCACCCTCCCTCAATCCCTCAAGGGTGGCCGAGTTTGTCTGCTGAAGATCTCAGCCCAGCCACTCATTATGGACATCCCACGAAGGCCTTGTCAGTACCTTTGGGACTGAGGAGCTCCGGGGTCCTCTTCCACGAAGCGTGGAGGTCTCTCCGGGGCTGCCCGCTGGGGTTGAAGCTGGGGGGCTGCAGTCTGTCGTCTAGGCTGCGTGCCGCTTCAAACACAGGGATGGGGTCTGCGCAGAGAGAGGACAGAGTGGTGAGGGCCTTGTGGATGGGACAGACTCAGGCTGTGGGGACCATCCACAAGAGCCACCTGGAGTCACCCTGATGGCTTTGGGGAGCAATGTGGACTTTTTGCTTTACAAGGAAGTGGCCTCCTGCAGGCTCCTGCTTGAGGATGCACGTGCTGTCCCCATGGGATGGGTATCCTGCCCAGCTGGGAATAATAACTCTAACGATTATAACAATAACTGCATTTTCTTTCTTTCTTCCTTTTTTTTTTTTTTTTTTTGTGACAGAGTTTCACTTTGTCACACTCTGGAGAGTGCCGTGGAGTCATAAGCTCACAGCAACCTCAAACTCTTGGGCTCAAGCGATTCTCTTGCCTCAGCCTCCCAAGTAGCTGGAACTATAGTCGCCCTCCACAACACCTGGCTATTTATTTTTGGAGACTGGTCTTACTCTGGCTCAGGCTGGTCTTGAACCTGTAAGCTCAGGCAATCCACCTGCCTCGGCCTTCCAGAGTGCTAGGATTACAGGCATGAGTTACCACACCCAGCAGCCCTAACTGCATTTTCTTGATTTTATGAATCAAGAATCTCATGACCATCTGTGGCGGCCAGAAGAATGACCCTTGCAGACCTCCAGTCAGCGTGACCCTCATCGGGCAAGGGTCCAGATGCTATACTCGGAGGTTGATCGCTCTGAGGTCAACCTCCTCTGACAATGCCTGCTTACACCAGGGATACTGAGGCAGGACTGGTCCGAGGCTAACTCTGGCTTGAGGATGCTTCCTTAGGCTGTGTGGTGGTCTGGGATGCTTCCCGCCAGCTGCCCAGCTGCCGATTTCCCCCAGTGATCTCTCTTATTGTGCACATAGTCCCTGGTGGCTGCTGCTCAGCGGACCTGGATGAGCACACCATCCCTTGTGACATATGCTATAGATTAAATATCAGCTTTCCTTGGGGGGAAAAGAAACATGTGGAAGGAAGACATCTGCCAATTTCCCGGTCACTAAAAGGTGAGGAACATGCAGGGTCCACTGCCTGGAATTTGGTTCCCTTTCCCAGCCCTTTGCCCAGCAAGCACATTCTCTTCCTTCCACCTGCGGGGCCAGCCCACTCATTCCACGAGACTTCCCCAACTCTCCATCCGGGGCAGGAACCAATAACACCTGGAAAATTCCAGAGGCCAATATGGCTGTGGTGCCTTCTGGGTTAAAAGCCCATCCATAGGAAGGGGCTCCCATGATCCTTACAGTAGCCACTGGAGGCTGGTTTGGGTCTGACTCCTTTTCACAGGCAGGGAAACTGAAGCTCAGAGAAGCCAGGGGACCTGTGTAGTGAAGGTGAGAGCAGGATCTGGGTCTCTTGCTCTCATAGCACAAAGGCTTCTGGTCCTAGTGTGTCCACATCCCAGACCCAGCAACTGCAGACAGTGTTTGTGGGGCCCAGGAAAGCCAGGGTCCTCCACCTGAACTGAGGGACCTGGGATCTGGTCCAGGCCTAATATGCTGGAGTCTTATTGCCTCCTGCCCCTCTCCTAATCTCCTGCCTGCATGCAGTTGGCCACTGTCCCTGCTGGGCAGCAGAAGGATTAACAGCATGGACTCTGAAGTCAGACACCCCTGGACCCTAGTCTAATTCAGACTTGTTTCTTTAGATTGCTGTGTGACCTTAGAAAGCAACTCTACTTCTCTGTGCCTCACCATAAAAATAGTGACTGCATGGGGCTGTGATGAAGATCCACATTAAGCACCCCATGGCACCTGACACTTGGTCAGCTGAGAACAAACAGAAGCTATTCCTATCTTTCTGAGCTCCAGCCACACTGGCTTTCCAAATTCTACTTTCTTCCAGGAAGCCCTCCTTGACAGTGTCCTTGCTAGTCAGCACTGTCCACCTTTCCTTCATTGCACCCACTGCAGTTACAAGGTGTGGTTATTTGCAGGTCTACCTGATCAACACAAACTGGTCTGCAAACTTCACCAGGGAGGACCAGGACTACATCTGCTTCTGCCTCCTTTCCTCCCCCCAACTGGACCCCTTGTACCCAGCACACAGCCTGCTGCACAATAAATATTTGCTGATGGAAAAAATGGGGCAGTGCCTATATGTAGGGCTTTCAGGTCTGGCTGGAACAAGGTGGCCTCTCTGTTTTATCCTTCTGCTGCCTGCTTAGGTGGTGGGAGGCTCAGACAATGGGCGCCTGTGCAGAGGTAAGCAGGTGTACAGCACCGTGTGGCAGCTTCCCTCTGTCATCAGCCCCCACACCCGTCATTAGGCAGGACCCGCTCAGCAGGGGATGCCATTATGTCTCCCCGGGCTGATGTAATTATACATTGACATAATTAACCCAGCAAGCGCATTAGGCAGGCCAGCTAAAAATTCATCTATAATTATTTGTTGTGTGCATGCTAATGAGTCCATCTGCACTGCCTTTGTACAACACGAACAAATTAATTTACAAGTCTGGATTTTTTAATAAGTTCAAGGAAACGCTTCCTATTGTGTCCTGGTTTTTGAGAAAGGAAGAAAAGGCGACACACGCTTGCCAGGGTCAGGGAAGTTAGATAAACACAAGAGGCTGCAGCGCCAAGCAGGCCGTGGAGGGCTTATCCTACTTCCAAGGAGGGGCAAGATCCAGCTAGTGGACTAGGAGCTGGGCTGGCGGTGAGCCCATCCAAGCCAAACAATTACACTTGAGTGATAAAGGATGTCTGTCACTCACCCCATTTACAGGGATTAGGTATCGTTGTTTTTTTTTTTTTTTGCTCTGAGACCCTGTGGATCATTCTTTGCTGGCTCCTGTGCTCTGTCTGGGGGTAGGCTGCCCTCAGGTGGCCAATTGCTGATACAGTATAGAACACAGTCATTGAGCTCACGGAATCTAATATCCAGTTCTGGATTCAAATCTCATGGGGTTTTGGACCTCAGTTCCCTCATTTATCAAATGCAGAAAATATACCAGTTCCCACTTCCCAGGAATTATTGGGAAGACTAGCAAAGATACCAAGAAACACAGTCTGATTTAAGGATTAGATGTCCACTCTGACTCCAATGGGCCATGTCAGTTAGCCTCTTGGAGCCTCCATTTCTTCATCTGTAAAATGGGGCTACATGTGTAAGGTGATTTTAAGGGTGGGGAGAATTGCACAGTGCTAGGTGCAGAGTAGGATTTACTACGTACTGGCTGCTGCTGCCACCCAGGCTCATGGCATTTTGGGAGTTGCTGTGATGTTATGAAGCCTTGGGGACAGGGTGTGGTTCCCCATGTTTATATCAGTCCCTAGAAGACCCAGAAATCAATAATCCTGCTTTGAACTAACTTACTTCTGGGACTCAAAAATTCCTGCTTAGAAAGTCACTCTGGGGAGGGATCTATGAGATCAATTTATCCAGCCCCTCTCAGTACACAGTGGGGTCCACTGATGTCCCTGAAGACTGCCAGAGTTGGGGGCAAGACCAAGATGGGCCTTTGGACCTCTTTTTCCTCCGCTGTGCCTTCCTGGTTCTCTAATCTGAGAGGGTGGTATTCAGACAACCTAGCCAAAATCAGCTTGCAATTGAATCCCAAGAGACAAAAGCCCTTTGTGTGGATCAGAGTTCATTCACTCTTCACCACGATGCTATGAGGCAGGCAATATTATATCTGTTTTACAGATTGGAAAACTGAGGCACAGGGGATGGTCACTTCCCCAGGGTGAGGCAGTAAAGGCTGGGCCAAAATTCAGGCAGGCTGACCCCACCTGGTAGGATAACTGGAGGTCCTCAAGTGTCCCTGCTGGCTCTTCAGTAAGGTGGCACATCAGAGTTCCTTGGGGGGAATTTGTCAAATAGCCTTAAGACTCCATCCTAAAGATTCTTGTGTGGATGGTTTGTGTGTAAGCCTCAAACAGTATGAGTCCATCTGCACTGCCTTTGTACAACACAAACAAATTAATTTACAAGTCTGGATTTTTTAATCCAGCCAGGGTCCTGGGCCACTAGTTGGATCTTGCCCCTCCTTGGAAGTATTCTTAGAAAAGGGGGAGTCCTGCATGGCTCAGCTGTTAGATCTCTCTGTGGGGCAGAGTGAACACATGGTTTTGATTTCCTGTCAGCTTCCCAAGAGGCTGTCAGTCAAGATGTCCTGCCTTCCCCAAGCAAGGAACCCTAATCCTAACCTAGGCTGGCAGATCAGATGCTCTACCCTGGTAATTTGAGTCCCTCATGAAGCTCACACTGCTCTGGCCCTGTCTGAGCAGGCGTTCTCACCATTCTCCACCACCCTGGGCCTTCTAATAAATTCTCCTGCTTAAAGCTTTGCCCGAGTTGGCTTCTGCTGCATGTCACTAAAGAGTTCTGACTGATACATCTGCTGAATGATTTTAACCAAGGGAGACCCAAGAAATCACTGGCCCAATAGGTTCATTTCAAGGCTGGCTAAAAACTGGGCTAAATAATAAAGGCATCAAGGAGAAACGCTCAAAGGAGAGTGTGGGGGCCAGGCAAACCCAGGCTTTCCTGGACAGTATCACAGGCTTAGAGGAAGATGTCCAGCTTAGTTTGGGCTGACTCTCAGGGCATCCTGGATAGGAAGCTGCCAGAAGGATGAACCCTCCTCAATGAACCAGAAGGAGGGCAGAGGCCCCCAAAGCCTATCCTGTTTTCTGGCACAGCTGCATAATAAATGCTGAATAACTGAGGAAACTAGAGGTGAGTGCATATAACTCAGATGCCCTTCTGAGTTGCAGAAGGGTAAAGCCCTTCTGATTTCAGTAGAAGCTTGATCAGAGTGAGAGCAGGAGTGGGGTGGTGAGCTTGGAGCATAGCTCTGGGGCAGAGTCATATGGGTTTGAATCCCACCTCTGTCACTCAGTGTGGGGTCTTCAGTAAAGCATTTTACTCTATGAGCCTCTGTTTTCCCTTCTGTAAAATGGAGACACTAATAGCATCTACACCAAGGTTACTGTGAGGACTTGATGACTGAAGTTTTGTAGAGCAACTAGCACAGTACCTGTACACATAAGTACTCAGCAAAAGATAACAGGATTGGCTCAGCACATACACTGGAGCTGGAGGATTGAAAGCCAGCCCGGGCCTGCCAAATAACGACAACTACAACAAAAAAATAGCCAGGCGATGTGGCGGGTGCCTGTAGTCCCAGCTGCTTGGGAGGCTGAGGCAAGAGAATCACTTAAGCCCAAGAGTTTGAGGTTGCTGTGAGCTGTGACACCATGGCACGCTACCAAGGATGACATAGTGAGACTCTGTCTAAAAAAAAAAAAAAAAAATTAGCAAATTAGCAGGACTATTCTCAAGGCTCCAGGAGACCAACTTTCATATGTCAGCTTTGCTGTGGAACTGCCTCCCCTTGTCTCTTGAGCCAGGAGACAGGGCACAGGGGCCTTGAATTCTTATCATTAGATCAGAAGCAAGAGATTGAGGGCTCTCTTGATTCTGTCAGCTTGTCCTGTGACCTCAGACAATGCACTGACCTTTCTGGGCTCTCTTCTCCAAATTCCTATTACAAGTATATTCCAGGTACACACTAACACCGGGCATCAGCAAATAGGGGCATGGTTCCACTGAGGTGAAGGCTTTTGGCCCTAGGCCTATACCTTAGAGCTGGGATGTTCAGGGGAGGTGAGCATGAAACACTTTCATTGTTGAACTTGATACAAGAGATGCAAACATTGTGAATGTCCCAAATTCCTAAAGTTACCCTTGGAGAAAGAGAGAAGGGGCCAGGATGGGAGGCTGGAATTCAAATCCTAGGCCTATCATCATCATGGAATGTCACGTAGGGTCCTTGTGCCTCAGTTTCCCCATCAGTAAAAAGGAGATAACCACAAGACTTACTGCACAGGGCTGTGTAGGGCTAATGTGAGTACACTGAGCCACTACTAACAGTGCCCAGCACCCGGAAGACCCTACCTGAGTATTGCTCTCCCTCCTAGGTGGCCCATCTTCCCAGCCATGGGCATGGTGGCGTAGTCCTGGTCAACGCTGGAATAGGCAATCATATTACGGACTAAAAAACGGTGACCCTGTGCCTCTAATTCATATGCTGAAGCCCTAACCTCCAACGTAACTGTGTTTCAGGATAAGGTCTTTAAGGACGCAATTAAGGTTAAACACAGTCAAACAGGTGGGGTCCAAAACTGACCAGACTGGTAGACATGTAAGAGGAATACCAATGATCCCTCTTTCTCTGTGCACAGAGAAAAGGTCATGTGAGGACACAGAGAGAAGATGGCCATCTGCAAGCCAGGAAGACAGGATCCCCTAGAAGCCAACCTTGGAGGCACCTTCACCTTGGACTTCTAGTCTCTCGAACTGTGGGAAAATAAATTTCCCTTGTGTAAGCCACTTTGTTTGTGGTGCTCTTTATGGGAGCCTGAGCTGACTAGGGCTCCCTGCCTAGTTGAGACCTTCTTAAGAGTGTGCTGCAGCCTGAGGTCCATCCTCTCCAGCACTCCCACTCCTCCCAGGTGTCAGACCTGTGTCCTTGTCTCCTCCTGCTCACTCCCCTTTATCATTCATGGGCGTCTCCTGAAATTTATCCCTGGCACATCTCATGCCATCTTGGCATCTGCCTCCCAGGGGATACAAGCCAACACATGAATACCATTTCACCTTTCAGAGCCTCAGTTTTCCCATCTTCAAAATGGGGATAAACACAGTTGCTCACCTACAGATGTGAAGCTCGTTGTGTGATTTTGGGACATTCCACAGAGATGAGTCTGAAGCAGGCAGAGCTTGCTGGGGGGTGGGGGTGGGGCTCAGAGTCCTTGTACCTACTTTACTCCAACCCCAGCACGAGTTGATTGTCTGCTGTGGGTGGGGGGGTATAATGTGAATGATATGGACGAGAGCCCTTTTTTGTGCAGCCAATATCCCAGTGGGGATGACAGATGCTGCTCTTTACAAAGGTGCTTAGAAGGAACACAGAGAATATTTTTATCAACACAGATCCCAGAAGGGATCTGGACCCACCTTGAGGTGGGGGGGTCAGGAGAGAGCTCTCTGAGCAAGGGACACAGAACTAGGGGTGCCGCTGGGGGTCAGAGGGATCTGTGGGAAAAGTTTCAGGTGGAGGGCACTGCCCGTGTAAAGGGCAGGTGGCTGGAAGGAATCTGTGTAAAGTGTGACAGTGTCTGAGGACTTAACACCAGGTCCCAGGAGTGGAGTTGGGGGGAGATGGTGAATGCGCAGGCAGGGAGATCCCAAAGCCCCTCCCCTGATGACATGGATGGGGATTCATCCTACCAGCAAGGAAGTGACCTGTTCTAACCTGCCTTTTTCTTTTCTTGCCTTTTCTTTTTGAGGCAGTCTTACCTTGTTGCCCTTGTAGAGTGCTGTGGTGTCAGAGCTCACAGCAACCTCAAACTCTTGGGCTCAAGTGATCCTCTTGCTTCAGCCTCCCGAGTAGCTGGACTATAGGTGCCTGCCACAATGCCTGGCTATTTTTAGAGATGGGCTCTCGCTCTTGCTCAGGCTGGTCTCAAACTCATGAGCTCAAGCAATCTGCCTGCCTTTGCCTCTTTGGTAGGATTACAGGCGTGAGCCACTGTACCGGGCCTAACCTGCCTTTTCCCAAGGCTCATTTGAGCTGTAATGTGAAAAGTGGGCTGTAGAGGGTGCCAGACAGAAGGCTACTGCAATAGTTTAGGCAGCTGTGATGGTGGCTCTATGCAGAGTGGTGGCAGAAATGGGAAGAGTGCTCAGATCCAAGAGTTAGCCAGAAAGTGCTGGTGGGACGTGATGCACTGGGTTGAATAGTGATCCCTCAAACTTAGGATCAATGGAAACTGAGAATGGGACTACATTAGAAAGTAGTCTTTGCAGATATCAAGATGAGGTCACACTGGAGTAGGATGGGTCCTAATCCAATGAATGGTGTCCTTACAAGAAGAAAGGACACAGAGAGACGCTGGGAAGTCCATATGAAGATGAACGCACGACTGAGACAACTCATGGAGAAGTCAAAGAACACCCAGGACTGCTGGCAGCCACAGAGGCTGGGAGAGAGGCCATGGCAGTTCATCCCTCAGGGTTTCCATAACGAACCAATCCTGCTAATGCTTTGATTTAGAGCTTCTTGACTCCAGAACTTAGAGAATAAATTTCCATCGTTTTAAACCACCCAGAATGTGGTGCTGTGGGCAAGCAGGCTTAAGAGAATCAGTACACTGAGTTCTAGAGGCTTGAGATCTGAAATCAGGCCTTTCTCTCAGCTTCTAGTCTTGCTGGCAATCCTGGCATTCCTTGGCTTGCAGGTGTAGTACATGGATCTCTGCCTCCATCACAGGCCCCCCCCCCCGGTCCCTCCCTCTATTTTCCTCACCGTGCTCCCCTTCTCTCCTCTCCTTACAAGGACACCAGTCATAAGAAATTAGGGGCCACTCTAATGACCTCATCTTACCTTGACTGTACCCTGCAAAGGCCCTATTGCCAAATAAGTTCACATTTACAGGCACCGACAATATATCTTTTGGGAGGATCAAGTTCAACCCACAGCACGGATACAAACTGTGAGGCAAGACTGAGGAGCTGTTAAGACTCCAAGTCTCACTGGAAGGAGGTCCTCACTCAAGCCTAACTTACTTCCCTCCTTCTGTACCCATTTTATCTGCTATCCGGGGAGACAAGCCCATCTCATAAGAAGAGGGAGCAGGTTCTGGCCTCTGGTTCTGCTACATTTTTATTCTCTTTAACTCCTGAGGAACAGTTGAGTTAGCTACTCTGAAAGTACACAGCAACGATTACCATTTACTTCCCTGGGTGTTTTCTACTCTTCATTTTCTCCCCTAGCGCGTGGCGCTGAGTTCTCAGATTTTACATCATGTGCTAACCCATTTCTTCCCACCTCCCTATCTGGGAGAAACCTGGGCCTCCACCCTGAACTAGCTTGCTGGGAGTTGAGTTAGGGAAGAAAAGAATTACTAGCGTCTGAACAACTGCAAGATTCTGTCAAATTCTATGGAGTAGACTGCTCTACTGGGGTGGCTGACAGATCCAAGGGCTTCTCATTTGCTTTGTCCAATGGTATTATTTGATGTATCAGCTAAATGTCACTGGTTGCTCTCACAAACACAAGTTGAAAGAGAGAGATGACAAAAAATCTTTAAAATGTTTGGAAGAGATTTCTCAGAGATCCTGACAGCTGTGGGGAGCTGGGGGCATCTTATTTTTACTCCCCACACATCTCTTTCTGCTCTGGGGCCCAGCTCTGGCCCTTCTCATAGTAGGTGCTCAATAAATGTGGGTCATTTGAAAAGTGCAATTCATGGTGAAATTATCAGGGGCCTGGATGCCACAGGCCTTTGGGGTTTCCCTAGGAATGTCTCTGTGGTGGCTAGAACAATGACCCCCCCAAAGACATGGCATCCTAGACCTGAGAAGCTGTGGTTGTGCTGAGTCACATGGAACTGGGGGTAAGGTTACAGACGGAAGGGGGCTGCAGTCACAGAGAGACTGAAGATACTACATTGCCAGCTTTGCAGGTAGAGGAAGGGGCTGTGAGCCTAGGAATGCAGATGGCCTCCAGCCGCTGGAAAAGGCAAGGAAATGTCTTCGCCCTTGGAACCCCCAGTAGCAACACAGCCCTACTGAGACTTTGATTTTAGCCTAGTGAAACCCATTTTGGACTTCTGGCTTTCAGAACTGTAAATAATAATAATAATAACAATAAAGTATGTTGCTTTAAGCCACTGTGTTCATGGTAATTTGTTACAGCGGCAACAAGAAACTGACAGTCTCTAATGCAGTCATTTACTCATCAGCACATTTTTAATGAGCACCTACTGTGTGTCAGACAGTAGGTGCTCAACTGTTTCCTCAGTTGTCCAAAGTGTCCTGAGCTCTTCTTGTCAGGGAAGGCTCTGGGCCGTGGGGTGTCCAATGGTGATGCAGAGGGAATCTCTGACATTCCAGAGGTTCCAATGTTCAAAGGACACGTGAGGCAGGAGCATGGAGGGGGGCTTTGGAACAAAGCAATGAAGGGTTGGGAAGAGGATGGGCTAGGTGTGCGCTGTGGAGGGGGGTGCTAATTGGGGCAGGTTGGGCAGGGAAGGTCTCCTTGTGGAGGTAGTGTTTGAGCAGAGCCCTAAGGAAGTGAGGGAGTCAGCAGCGGGTGGGGGCCATATTCTAGACAAAGGAAATATCAGAGAAATAGCTCATTTTAGATCAGGAACCAGCAACTGCCCTGTTTGATCAATCTCCCCTGTGGTTACTGTCCCAGAGATGCAGCTTGCTGGATCTTTATAACAAATAACTCATTTTATAGATAAGGATGTGGGGCTCAGGGAGGCTGGCAATGCCAGATGACTGATGGCACTCCCTTCCTCGCAGTATGGGCTGGGTGCTGCAACCCAGGGCACTGGTCAGGCTCAGAGTGGGTTCTGGCCTTCTGAATATGCGTTTCTCTTTTTTCCCAAACTCCAGCAACCATTTGTCCTTGGGGAACAGGGGATCTGCATCCCAGAGGCTGGGGCATGGGGCAGATAAGACTACCACCTACTCGGCTCGGTGCCTGTGGCTCAACGGGCTAAGGTGCCAGCCATGTACACCTGAGCTGGCTGGTTCGAATCCAGCCCGGGCCCGCTAAACAACAATGACAGCTGCAACCAAAAAATGGCCGGGCGTTGTGGTGGGCGCCTGTAGTCCCAGCTACTTGGGAGGCGGAGGCAGGAGACTTACTTGAGCCCAGGAATTGGAGGTTGCTGTTAGCTGTGATGTCACAGCACTCTACCCAGGGTGACAGCTTGAGGCTCTGTCTCAAAAAAAAAAGACTACCACCTACTATCTGCGGCCAAGAACTCAGAGGAACTTGAATTTCCTGATCCCCACTCCTGAACATGTTCCAGGCACCTTGCATATATTTATACATATCTTGTTTAATTATTGAAATAACCACATCACTATCATCCCCATTTTCCAGATGAGAAAACTGAAGCCCAGCAAAGGAAAGCCATGTGCTGAAGGTGGCTGAGCAAGAAAAAGGCAGAGTTGGTTTGAACCCAGGCCTCTCCCTAAGTCAGTGCAGTCCAAACGCCAGATGCTGGTGAACTTCATCACCTCTGCTGTGTCCGTATGTCCCCTAACAATGACCAACTGAATCTCTGCCCTTAGGTGACTCAATTTTTAGAAACTTGGATTAACTTTAAAGGGATGTTTTGTTTTGCTATTATAAATCAGGATCTTATATAACAAATAGAAGGCACTTTAACTGTAAAAATAAATATACACACATAAAAGAATCAAAAAGAAAACTGATATTATTAAATTATAGTTAGACCCCATTGCCTGCTCAAGACCTTGAACCTGGACCAGCTCTCCCTTGGTTGAGCTGCACCAAAGGGGAGATGTGCAGGTGTTACGTGAGTGTTGAAGATGTTCTAGTATCTGACAGAGACTTTAGCTACAAGGAAGCAGAAAGGGGACAACACACCGTGTCCTGACACATGTTCAGTTTCAGTCTTATGTCAGGATACACCTAGACTTCACCCTATTGTCAGGCAATTGCATTTGGGGTAAATTCTGGGTGCTTCCAAGCCCCTGACCTCCAAAATCACTCAGGTCCCCCTCCAATATCTGGCAAATCTTCTATCTTGGTGTCAAGGATGGGTGACAGAACATGCACGCACCTCCTCACCTGGGGCCAGTGACCCAGGGTTCCGTTGGCTTCAGTGTTTCTACCAGAAACCTTCCAGCTAACACATGTGACTGCCCAGAGCTCCTAGTGCCACACCAGAGAGATGAGAGGAGGACCTTTTGTCCCCTACTCACCCCTCACTGATATACAGACTGGGTGCTGGCAGTGGGAACTAAACAATTTTAGATCCTCAAATCTTAAGTGTTTGAATACAATTTATTGTATTTGATTAGTTTGAGAACACTGCTGACACAGAAGATCAACTATGAACCATAAGAGGTGGTCCCTGTAGGTATGCAGGGAGCTGGGACACTGTTGGGAAGTGGAGCCGCTGTGTCTTACAGCCGTCAACCATAAGCTGCTTAATAAAATGACTAATTCATTTTGGTTTTATTTGATCTGAACCCCCAGAGAACATTGCCGGAGGATTTATAATATTTTAACACCATGCCATACTTTCCAAAGGCACTGCACAGAGTGGGTAGGGCATCTATTCCATCTTCCGCCACTAGCCGATGCTGTTGGTGTTTTTTTAAAAGTTGCGGTGGGAGGGGGGCAAGTTTGGGGACTCTAGGAAAAGCTGTCTCTATCCTCCCACTATGTCCATCTGAAGGCAAGTGGCATTCAGAGCTTTTTTTAGGAAAGCTGGAGCCGGAAAGGCTGTCCGAGAGACTGTTTAGAAACACATTTATGCAGAAGTATGCATGCGCCCCTCCAAAATATCTTCGAGACAGAAGCCTTCTCCCATCTGGACCCGGGCTCCGGGCGACTGTGTGGGTGGGAGGCTCAGGCTATTGATGGTGGCAGTGAGACTAGCTCTGATCCTTTAATCTTAACTTTTTGATAGAAGATGGGGTACGAAGCCCTTACAGGTGGCCATGAATACTGCTTCCACCTATTCCTTTCTTTCCCCATCACCAGAGCCAGCTGATTCAGGGATCTCCTGGATACAGCAGGGACAGAGAGGCTGCAAGTGAGGTCCTCCTTCTTGGCACTGGGTGTTGTTGGCAATAATAACCACACCAGCAATAACAACAGCTGCAACAATAGTGGCCACGGTTTACTGAGCATTTACTACTATGTGCCAGACACTCTGCTAAGGAATTTATACCCCTCCACTAAATTAACCCTTCCTGGAACTGGGAGGTCAGTTTGCTTTTCCAAAGGAGGAAACAGAGGCTCAGAGAGGTACAGCAAATTACTCAGGTCACCTAGCCAGGCAGCAGCAGAAGTAGGACTCGAACTCATATTCATTATGGGCCAGAGGGCCAAGAATTCCTGGCTAGTGAAGGGTTAACTTGCTTTTCCTTAGGCATTGAATACATCTTGTTTCAGCAAAGGCCTCAGTCTCTGTCTACTGGCAGCAAAGACCCTTTAACTGTTTTTCACTGTTTTGAGAACTCAAATCTCCAATGGCTTTCTCTAAACTCCTCAGATTTTAAAGTTAATCCTGCAACTGGGGTAGTAGGTAGGAGCTGGGGGCCCAGATTCAGGCTCCATCATTTCTCTACTGGGTCACCGTGTGCAAATGGCTTGACCTCTCTGAGCCTGCATTTCCTCTGCCACACAGTGGGGCAGGATGATGGAACCCACCTCCTGCGGGGAGTGTATGTGGTGATCAGTGAGGTCCTGTCTATAAGGGGCTGAATACGGAGAAAGTACCCCAGAAATGACCTCCACATGAAGGTACCTCAGCCTTTAAATCTAAATGCAGAGGCCTCCCTCCCTGAGGTGCCTCCACAAACCACCCTTCCTCAAAGTCAGTTTTCTGCTGTGTGCTCTGGTTGTCTGTCTTTGGGTCACATTGTCCCTGCTGGGATTGAGGGTCCCCAAGGGCAGGACTGAACTCAGGTGGTAGTTCCCACTGGGCTCAGCACAGGGTACGTGCTCAGAGAATGAGCTGATGAAAACCATAGCTCAAATGCTTTTCCTCCCTTCTGAAAGGGAAGAGCCCTATTGAGCACCTGCTGGGTAACAGAGCCATGGCAGATGCTTTCATTTGAGCCACACTCCAACCCCAAGCTATTGGGCAGTAACATTTCGAGAGGTAGTCATGGGCAGAGGGTATTCCAGGCAGAGGAAGTGGCACAGGCCAAGGTGTGGCAGGAAATGGTGGGACACTGCCTTCTAAAGTTACCAGCCATCTTCAGAAAAATTTGACATCATTAAGCTTTTCCTTTTTTATGGGTTAAATGCTATTATGTTGCTCTTGACCCCAGCAGGAAAAAGCAGAGTAAGGAGGAGGGGGAGAAAGTGAGGGCAACATATTAGACAACAATTTCCAATGATGTGAAAATCTCTATTTCTTTCTAGTTGCAAAGGTGGCCTATCCACTAGATGGCACTAGAACTAGTCATTTGGGACAATAAACAAAGCTAGATAGTAACTTCACTACCTCCATCAACCTATTTCAGATGGTTCAAAGACTTAAATTTAAAAAAATTAAGATCACAAAAGTTCTAAATCCAAATTATACCCTTGAGGTGAGAAAGGTTTTTTTTTAAATAGGGACATGAAACTTAGACGGCATAAAGCAAGGTTTGCTAAGATTCCCTGCTTTCTACAAATAGTTTTTAAATGCCTGCTATGTACAAGGGACATAATAAGCAAAATTAAGAAACTGAAGGCAAACTAGAGGAGCAGATATGAAACATGTATACCAGAACAAGGTTAATAGCTGCAATATACAAAAAGTGTCTACAAATCAATAAGAAAATAATCCACTCTCTGGTAGAAAAATGGGCTAAATATATATAAACCAATGATTTACAAAGAATAATCATGAGTGTTTCATACATATGAAAATATATTTAGTTAATTAAAATCAGGAAGGAAAGAAATAAAATTCTTGTTCTTTTTGACCACTGATCCTGAATTTGTGATCAATATATTTTTCTTTCCAAGTTTTCTTCCTCATCCCCAGAATACTGCCAATAAACTCTGCATTCTAGAGCACCCTAACTTCCCAGTGCTGGAGAAGTGTTCAGTAAATCGTCATACAGTTATACAAGAGACTGTTAGACACAATGAACCAAAGTTACCCAGGATTTGTAATCACCCAGAAGAAATACAGATGCTCATGCTGGATGAAGAAAGCCGGGTCCAAAATGGTACATGTAGAGTTAGCAACCATTTTGGAAAAGTACACAGAGAAAAAAATCAGAAAGAAAACACAACAAAATGCTTTTCTGGTAGATCGTCTTCCTTTCTATTTTTCTGTATTTTCTGAAGTTGACATTGTACATATGTTACTTTTATAACTGAGGAGACAAATTTAAAAACCTTAAATATTGTAAAGCATTTTCCTATTCCAGACTCAGTAACCCTGTTGTCTACACCACTTACCCGATGTCCTTGACAACTGACAGAATCTTGTGTAATCAACAGCAGACGCTTGTAACTCTTATCCCCTGATGTAATGGGCTGCTGGTTATTAAACCCTGCTAAATGCTTTCAAGTACAGCATATCAAATCCTCATATCCATAAACGAGTAGGTTCTATTATTAGCCCTTTTCTGAAGAAACAGAAACCAGAGTTCAGAGAGGTTAAGGCCCCTGGCCAAGGTCACACAGCACAAAAATGCCATGCTGAGAGTCCTGCCTAGGTGTGTCTGACTCTGTGGCTGGGGACTTAAGCACTTTGCTGACCACCCTTACCTCCAAAAAGAGGAGGAAGATGAGAAACACCTGCCAGTAACTGCAATCTTCTGCATCAGATTTTGTTTTAAAAAAAAGGTAATCCTTCCCCCTCCACAAAAAAAAAAAAAAAAATCCTCAAAAACATTTTGGAAAAAAAAGAACATTTTGGGACACTCACCTCTCTCTTCTCATCTCTTCAGCAATGTTCATCTGACTGCCCTTTCACTTGCTCATTTCTTGTTTTGTTTTCTTTTTTCATTTTTTTTTCTTTAACTAATCACTCAGTTCCCAAGTTAGCTTTCTGAAGCTTGAGTCGGTACCTAGCGACTCAATGAGCGTGATAAAGGAATCAGCCGTCACCGATACAGAAGTCAGAGAGGTTTAAATCAAATCATCCTCCACAACAATGACATTAATTATGCTTTTAACACGTTTTACTGCTTTTTTTCTCACTTCACGCCACATCTGTGTGAACAATATCCAAAAGATTTACGGGTTTCTTTCGTAATTACAGACATACAGGCTGCACACTTATCAAAATACTTGCTGAGCAATCATGCTATATCGCATTCTCTGCCAAAGATTTGTGTTGGCAGCAGTCACTCAAAACAAAAATGTTGAATCAGGACTTGTGTGGCTTCTGGGGAGGGGGGAGTATTTCGACAAATAATTTGCCTGTCAAGAAATATAAAAACAGGACAGTGTGGATCCTGGCAAATTTTCCAGGAGTATTATTTTTATGGAGGGGGTTGGGGTGGACCGTGAACAGGGAAGCTTGGAGCACCAAAAACACATCTGACATTTTGTTCTTGTATCTGAGGATAAAATTTAATGAGAACAAAAATATGTCTTCCTAATTCCCCCAAGAAATCATTAAAACATTTTGTTATTCTTAAATGTCTTAGAAATGAATTAGAGGCCCTAAAGGGGCCATTCGTGCGGTATGTCTCCATCAGTTAAGGCTCCTCATTCTCCAGCTCGGTGACAGCTGGGGACAGCTCCCCCACCCCTCCCTTCCTTGGGAGGAAAGCTGGGAAATCAGACTTGCGGAGTCAGCGCCAAGCTTGGAATGACCTCCCTGCTCCCAGGATTTGGGAAGAGGGGCAAGAAGGCAGAGGGACCTTCTAGGAGGCTCCATACTAACTGTGGGCACTCTCCTGGCCCTTGGCTGGCCCCGTGATTGTGTTTTGACAGCCTTGTGTCCAGAAAGATGAGGGTCCCATTATGAAGACCAAAATGAAGACTTACTTCCAAATGGGCAGGGGTCTAGGTCCCTCTTAGTTTCCCTTTGTCTGTCTGTCCCACTATATCCCAAGCACTAGACTCATGAACTCCCCTGGGTTTGCAATCACAAGTTATTTGACTAATGGTCTAGTTGCTTTTTGCACCCAAATGCAACTGTGGGCTCACAGCCACATTCCCAGCACCTCCCAAGTGATAGCAGACACCCAATAAATGCTATCTGAGATATGCAGAGGGCTCTAGTTGAGAAAATATTGTCTTTGGTCCAAAAACCCTTCTTTCCATTTTTGTTACCAAGTCTTATTTCTAATATCCAACAATTATTACGTGCCTACTGTGTACTGGGTCCTGGGTATATAGATAACGAGACTAGCTAACATTTAGTAAGTACTTATTGTGTACCGTTCACCTTGAAGCCTCTCAACAACCAAATGAGGCAGGTTCTAATATCATTCCCAATTTCTAGAAGAGGAAACTGAAGCTCAGGAAGGTGAATTTTTAATTTGTGGGCAGTCACACAGTTAAGTGGTACAGGCAGAAGTGCAAACCTATCTCAGTGCTGCCCCCTGGTGCTACAGGTGAGGTGAGGTACTATAGGGCCCATGGCAGAGTCTGGTGTGGGGACCCCTAGGAAGCATCTCTAGGGTTTATACTGGGTCAACTTCCAGTGTCATTTGTTGCTGAGACTCTGGGGATTCAAAGGATTGAAAAGGATGGAAAGAAGAGGGTCATTTTTTGCAGATACTACTCATGAGAGTGGAGATAATAATAAGCAAAAAGGCCACGAGGAATGGTGCCACTTGGCCTCTTGGCCATGCCCTTGTTGTGGCCCTCAGTGAGAGCGATGATGACCCACATGATCCATCTCAGCCTCGTGCCATTAGCTTGCGGGGAACACAGAGCCCACTGCTGTGTTGCTTAGCTTGGGTCATTCCTGCCGGCAAAACATTCATTACTGAGGAGAGGCACACAGCAGCCACACTATGTCCCTGTGAGTCCACAATCTGGGTGGCGACGGAGCCAGGCAGCAGACCCATGTGTATGGCTGAATGTTGGCCTCCAAAAGGATACCCTGAAGTCCTCACCTCTGGAACCTGGGTAAATGTGACTTTATTTAAAGTGTTTTTATGGATATAAGTAAGTTAAGGATCTTGAGATAAGAATCAATCTGGATTATTCAGTTGGGCTTCAAAGCCAATGACAAGTGCCCTTATAAGAAAAAGGAGACAGAGACACAGAAGAGAAGCCATGTGCCAACTGAGGCAGAGATTGGAATGATGTAGCCACAAGCCAAGGGATGCCAGGAGCCACCAGAAGTTGGAAGGGAGGGTCCTTCCCTAGAGCCTTCAGAGCACACATGACCCTGCTCACACCTTGATCTTAGACATGTGGTCTCCGGAATTGTAAAAGAATCAATTCCTGTTGTTTTTAGGCATCAAGGTGACGGTAGTTTGTTACAGCAGCCTTCCACGTACAGACAGCTTGACACATAGAACAGAAATGCTGGAATATTTGTTGAACGTGAACCACATCTCTCCCTGGCTGTGAGACCAGGAGCATCATGCTTATCTCTCTGTGCTGCAGGGATGGGAACTGGCTGCGCTGTTCCTTGTGGGTGTGTAACATGCAGAGTGTAGAACAAATGCAACTTCTACATCAGACAAGCACTTCCCAAACTCGAATGTGCTCACAGATTCCCAGATGGAACTTGCTAAAATGCAGAAGCTTGTATCAGTGGCCTAGGGCGCATTTCTTTCTTTTTTTTTTTGTAGAGACAGAGTCTCACTTTATTGGCCTCAGTACAGTGCCGTGGCATCACACGGCTCACAGCAACTCCTGGGCTTAGGTGATTCTCTTGCCTCAGCCTCCGGAGCAGCTGGGAATACAGGCTCCCGCCACAACGCCCATTTTTCTGTTTTGCAGTTCAGCTGAGGCCGGGTTTGAACCCACCACCTTTGGTATATGGGGCCAGCACCCTACTCCATGAGCCACAGGCGCCGCCCTAGGGTGCATTTCTTTTTTTTCTTTTCTTTTTTTTTTTTTTGAGACAGAGCCTCAAGCTGTCGCCCTGGGTAGAGTGCCGGGGCATCACAGCTCACAGCAACCTCCAATTCCTGGGCTCAAGCGAGTCTCCTGCCTCTGCCTCCCAAGTAGCTGGGAATGCAGGTGCCCGCCACAACGCCCCGCCATTTTTGTTTTTGGTTGCAGCCATCATTGTTGTTTGGCGGGCCCAGGCTGGATTCGAACCCACCAGCTTAGGTGTACGTGGCTGGCACCTTAGCCCGCTGAGCCACAGGCGCCGAGCCCCTAGGGTGCATTTCTAACCAGCCTGCAGGTCTGGCCAATGCCGCCGACCCACGGACCACACTTTGAGTAGCAACAGGTTGGGAGACTTCCCTTCTCATCTGGCCCATGGGCTTCTTCAGTGCTGCTGTGTTGGTGTCCTAGGGATGATGTAACAAAGCACCACCAGTTTGGGGGCTGAAGGTCAGAAGTCCAAAATCAGATGTTTGCAGGGCTATGTTCTTTTTTCTTTCTTTCTATTTTTCTGGTCAGGTCCACCTAAAGTATGACAGGGCTATGCTCTTTCTAAGAGCTACAGAGGAGGATCTTCCCTTGTTTGTTCCAGCTTCTTTTTTTTTTTTTTTTTTTTGAGACAGAGCCTCAAGCTGTCACCCTGGATAGAGTGCCATGGCATCACAGCTCATAGCAACCTCCAATTCCTGGGCTCAAGCGAGTCTCCTGCCTCTGCCTCCCAAGTAGCTGGGACCACAGGCGC